>JAVQJD010019300.1:0-12596 GCA_036023655.1 Nannoperca australis
TTTTTAAATGAAATTTTATTTTAAGCTGTCCGTTGGTCGCCAACCCTCCATTATTACCCACACATCGACCCTAAAAAACCCGATTTTGTTAATTTTAAAAAAATACAAGCACCCCCCCCCCCCAAAAAAAAAACCCCACTAAAATGCTGACATTTTAAGAAGCAAGTCAATTGATTTACATCGTGGAATCAGTGTATAGTGATTTAAGACATTACATTTTTTCGTTTGAGGAGACGCCCCCTGAGACGCATCATCTTGTTCTCAGGAGGGAGAGTGGTTTTCGCCAACTAGTGAGGATTGTGGTGTGACCGGTTGGATGCTTCCAATACCTTTTCGAGCTACTTCAATTTTCAGCACCGCATCAGAACAAAGTTATCTTGGGGAACTATTTCATATAAAGCAGGTCTAGACAGACTCTTCTATGTTTGTAATTCTTATGATGGAGGGCCGTAATGTCAAAGTGAATCTTTAGAAAACCCGGACAGGCGGACAACATGGCCAACATTATAACTGAGTCTCCCTCTGTTTGTCAGTGTTGTATTTCTAGCGAGGCTCAAGCGCCGTGTTATGTTACAGGGGTCTTGGGGGCGACTCATGTCGAGATCGAGCACCACTTGGAGATGGGCCGCAGACTTCTGGCCGCTGGTCAGCTGGCTGAAGCCCTGTCCCACTACCACTCTGCTGTGGGTAAGGTTACCTACCACACACTTTTACACTCTCACCTCTGGCTGACATTTCCAGCTTGTGTCTCCGCTCCAGTAATCCCATCCTCTCCCATAGTGGCCGCAAAATCATGTTTATTTATATATATATATATATATAAATAAATAAAAAAGTACTTCTTGTTCTTGACATTTTACAGAGGGAGACTCTAAGAATTACCTGACCTACTACAAGCGAGCTGCGGTGTTCCTGGCTATGGGAAAATCAAAATCTGCCCTGCCGGACCTCACCCGAGCCATCCAGCTCAAGCCGGACTTCCTGGCTGTAAGTGCGCCTGATCACAACCAGAATAACGAACAGTCTTAAGCTTATGGTGTCCTCCTTTTGTGTCCGTGCGCTCATCATGTTTCTATCTGTCTCTTGGGTCTCTCTGTTGCTCTCCTTTTGTCTCCTCTTCCTGTCATTCCGTCTCTTTATGTTCCTGCATTTTCAGGCCAGGTTGCAGAGAGGGAATATCCTGTTAAAGCAGGGCAACACACAGGAGGCCAGGGAGGACTTTGAAGCAGTGGTAAATTTAAGCCCTAATAACACGGCTTCTATCCTTTCTTTTAGTGTTTTACCTGAGACAGACATTTTGCATGTGGTTAAAGGAGGAATCCACCGTTTTTTTGTGGTTTTTTTTAGCTGCAACGCTCTCCAGACCACGAAGAAGCTCAGGACCAGCTGATGAGAGCAAACGAGCTGGAGGAGCTGCAGGAGGAGGCCCATGCTGCATACCACCAGGGGGACTACAGCGCCACCATCACTGTGCTAGAAAGAGTCATTGAGGTGTGTAGGTTGTCGTTTGGAAGCTGAGATTTGCATTTAAAGGCATGTGGGTTCATTCTTTATTAAAGTTGCCATCTTTCCCCAGATCTCTCCCTGGGATCCTGAGTCGCGGGAGCTTCGTGCCGAGTGTTACATCCGAATGGGGGACCCGCAGAAAGCCATCCAGGACCTCACGCCGACTACGAGGCTCCGCAACGACAACCGCGCCGCCTTCCTGAAGCTCAGCTCGCTGCACTACAGCCTCGGAGAACACCACGAGTCACTCAAGTGAGCTTGGAATAAACAAAGCGTGTTGATTCGGGCGGCAGAGTCATGCAAACGAAGCCGACTGTCCCCCGGAGAGCTCCTGTTTCACCACGCTGTGCCTCTTCACTTTGTCTGTTGGTCTGTTTCCGTGCAGTCACGTCCGAGAGTGTCTGAAGCTGGACCAGGATGACAAAGAGTGTTTCAGCCACTACAAGCAGGTGAAGAAGCTCAGCAAGCAGCTGGACTCTGCAGAGGAGCTGATTCACATGGAGAGGTCGGTGCTGACGCATATTTACAAGACGTGCGCTTTAAAATATGCAGACGTTTGAAACCGAAAATGTCAGCCTCTTGGAAATCTTAAAATAATACTAGATGCATGTGCAGCCTCAAAACGTTACTTACTGAATGCACTCTTTACACGCCATTAGGTATCAGGAGGCTATTGATAAGTATGAATCAGTGATGAAGACGGAGCCAGCTGTCCCGTACTACACCAACCTGGCCAAAGAGAGGATCTGCTTCTGCTTAGTGAAGGTGGGAGAGAGAGAGAGAGAGAGAGAGAGAGAGAGAGAACCCTTTTTGTCTGCACTTCTTAAACTCTGGAGTGAGATTTCTGTCTTGCCTGTTCCAGATCAAGCTGGCTCTGGAGGCGATCGACATGTGTTCAGAGGCTCACCAGAGAGACCCCCGCAACGCCAACGTTCTGCGAGACCGAGCCGAGGCTTACATCCTCAACCAGGAGTACGAGAAAGGTGACGGGACTCCTTCTCGACGGCCGGTCGCAGCAGTGAACCGGCCTGCGTCTGTGTTCTTTGTCAAAAGCTCTTTGTAAAATGGTTTAACAGGAAGCAGAGCAGTTATGAGTTTCGAACTACACACGCGTGTATAAAGAATGTATTTGAATACGAAAATAGGTAAATTGTGGTTATCATAAATATTGAAAACCATCAGGCAAAACACAGATGCAGATGATTCATCATTAGATTGTAATCTTTTATGATTATTCACCCTTCAAAATAAAAGTCTTGCTACTCCCACCTTCACAATGTAATGTAATTTGGGGTTTTATTGTCTTATGAAACGAACACAAACCTGGATTGAAAAAAGTTATTTTAAAAACAAAATCTAGTATTCCATTCCAGATACAATCAGAATATTTACTAAATTCTTTTTATTGTCTCCCTTCAGCCGTGGAGGACTACCAAGAGGCGAAAGAGTTCGACAGCGAAAGCGGCGACATCAAAGAGGGGCTGGAACGAGCGCACAAACTGCTAAAACTCTCCCGTAAGAGGGACTACTACAAGATCCTCGGCGTCGGCAGGTAACCAGCCGCGACCAGCGTTTACTTCACTCTTTATCACTTTATCGCTCTTTATCGCGTCGCTCCGGCTCAACTCTCATGACCTCCGTTTCCCCCCCCCCCCAGGAATGCAAATAAGCAGGAGATCATCAAGGCGTACAGGAAGCTGGCACAGCAGTGGCACCCCGACAACTTCCAGTCCGAGACGGAGAAGAAAGAAGCCGAGAAGAAGTTTATCGACATCGCGTCGGCTAAAGAGGTCCTCACCGACCCAGGTCAGGGGCCGAGACGGCTGTTACGGTGTCATTTTAGCAGTTTAGCAACTATAATGTGAGCACTTGGGGGCAAAATGCTAGATGGTAATGGACACTGCTGCTAGAATAAAACATGTGGCTCTTCAGTCATGAAAGTTTATACAGTGTGAAGTTGGAAAAGGATCATCAAGTTCTCTCAGATCTGTTTGTTTGGCAGAGTCCAAGCTATGCATCTTGTTAAGCAACAGTTTAGCTTCCGCTGTCTGAAACGTGCCCCTTCATTCTTTCCGTTGTCTTGCTAGAAATGAGGCAGAAGTTTGACGCGGGTGAGGATCCCCTGGACCCAGAAAACCAGCAGGGCGGAGGCGGAGGCCAGGGCTGGCCTTTCCACTTCGACCCCTTTCAGTCTGGCGGCAGCTTCCACTTCAAGTTCCACCAAAACTAGAGGGGGGGGGCACCAGGGGGAGACCAGCGGCGGATTTACGGAGAAGTCTTTCTCAGAACTCGTGCTTCAGCTTGGACACGGTTTTGTCGGTTACTTGAAGCTTTTTGATTAGTTTTTTTTAATGCTCCGCGTGCACAACGGAGGCTGGAGCTGTACAGAGAGCACACCTGGACTTCTTACCACGAGGACTGAGGACCACACTGTGGCGTCTCTTCACCTCATCATGCATCGACACTTCAGATCGCGTGGTTGAAAGCAGGCGATGTGGGACACTTGGGGTGTCTGCTCCTGCTACTCATCTATCTTCGTGCCATTCTTTAACCTTCACCAACGGACTCTCTCTCTTCAAAGGAAGATGTCCGCGTGTTGTGTTCTTTAAAAGGAATTGCGTGTTTACTGATCTCAGTCTATATTTTTGACAATGTCAAACCTGCTCTGTACTAGAAAACCAAGGTTTTTATACACAGTGGCATCAGGAGGCATTTTGTGGAGCGTCTGCATTAATGGTAAGTAGGTGAGACTTCAGCACTATTAAAGAAAAACGTGTGGTTGTTAAAGTTTTGAAATCCTATGGATCTTAAATAAGTGCCACTCTGATTTTACATTTCCTTTTAGTTTTCTACAGCTATCTAATCGAAATAATGTGCGAGTTCTGTATTTGGGTGGAAATATTGTATCTTCAGTGTTGGTCAACTGAGAAAAAAAAAAAATCTATATTCTGGCAAAATGAATGAATCAAGACTTGTAGTATTTCGCTCTTTTTCCCTTCTCACTCATTTTAAAGCATGTCTTTTAAAACTTGCACTTTTACTTTGTTTTTTGTTTGAAAAGAAATCACTTCACATCTCCACTCCTGAAACCTTACTGGAGGCTTTTTAAAAGCCTTTAGAGACTCTTCATAACCCAAGTGTGTCTTGAACGGCTATCTGAGAGCCTCATTTATATTATTAAAATAATAATTATAATGAGCAGGAGCTGTGTGGTTCTTTGGGTACAGGACTGGGAGCTCCTGTGACATATTGTGTCACTGACGAAGAGAATATTTGGATAATATGGGTCTAACAAGATGGACTGAAGCTAAATCAAATAAATCTACTTTGTAAATGAGGCTTCAGACCAACAACAGTTTAACCATATACTAAGGTGACATTCTTGACAAACCTAAGTTATTTATCACTATTAACTTAAAGATACGGTGACTAATGGCGATGAATCCTATCTACTGCTCGACTGTGTGAACCAAATGTGAAAGGCTATTTGTATTTAAAATCGACTGTTTGACGGTTCTGGGTTTTCTGCCGTTAGTGGCTTCAATTTTACTGTTGCCAAACTGAATCCGCTGACATGCTCAAATGTATTAAAATATTGAAACAATCACAGTTTTGTCCAGATTTCTTGATGCATGGTAATGCATACTAACAAGAGACGGCTACAGAACGGCTCCCCCTGCAGCTAGTAGCTGGTTAGTGTTTGGTTCGAGACGCTCAAGCAGGAAATTCTTCTTCACTTCCCTCCTTTCACTAACCAGCAGGATATATAAGTGATCATTTCTCTCAACTTTCTATCCATTTTTGTCAATGACAGTTAAACAGTCTTAAACACAGCGATTATATTTTAAAACATGGAACAGGCATTTGCTGTACACACACACACAACACCACACTCCCAGGTAGCTGTTTGCCCACACCTTCTTACACACACACACACTGATGTTGTACAGCTGTCACCGCAAATGGACACATCTTCAAGCAACAGAGGGAATGGCTAAATCCAGAATATTGACGCAGGAGTTCGGTAGCTGCGTTTGTAGAGAGACTGGCTGATTTAAAATCCCAGCGAAGTTGTCCGTTCTCCTCTGAGCTCTGTCGCAGCCGCACAGCTGGTTCACCGAGAGACAGTCCACGCGGGCAGGACGTCATCAACGGTTAGCTCCAAATCCTTGTGTGTCTTCCAGACTGTCCGCCTCCACCTCGATGGATACCACGTGGTGACCGGGGATCATGGCCAGGCCCAGGACTCTGGGTTCGCCCTGGGAGAATGTGTCTGAAGATGAAAAGAAAAGAAAAAAAAAAAAGTTTAATTTTCTAGGTAAGACTGAGGATTTTGTTGGTCACAAGTTTTTTTTTTAAATGGTTCATTATCAAAAGTGTTACTTGGTGTGAATCCATCTTCACACATTCATATCTCCTTTTTTTCCCAAAGAGACTATTGTGGAAAATAAGTCGATATTAAAAGTGCTTGAACCCACATGTTCCATGATTTTAGAGTTTAATCTTACAAGAAAATGTGATTGTTCAACGTGACATAATGTGCGTATAAATGCAATGTAACTTGAGTAAATACCCCCTTTGCAATAGTCACAGATGTTTAAGGGATACATCTGTACTCTTCACCCACCTGTGGATTTGAGGAACTCCTGAGCTGATCCGAGGATGACGTTGCAGTCTCGGTCCGTGCAGAGGAAGAGCCCCACCAGAGTCCGTCCGTCTGTCATGCGGATCCTCATGTTCTTGTTCAGGAGCCCCTCTAGTTTCTGCCTGGCCTGAGACGACGAGGACACTTCAGGCTGCTCCTGGGCGTGGACACAAGTGTAACAGACTAAAGTCACACCGAATCGATCACCAATGAAGGAATAAACAAATATACGTTTGCTTTCAACCCGCTCATCACATTGCATTACAGACATTGCTTGGGACGTTACACCACAATAAAAACACTTTTACTTGCAATCCTAATAAGTTACACACGGGCAAGACAACTATAAAAGATATATTTAGAGTTTCTTTGCACATGGGTTTGCTGTCTGGCTAGCGTTTCAGTAAAGACCTTTATTCATAAACCCATTCAGGACACTGTACAGTGATTGTCCTAATATATATAGATATATAAAAGATAAGATTAATCAGCGTTATGTCTCAAAATATTATCTGGTAAATAAAGGCTAGCGTTACTTAATTTTAACGTGACAGATGTATTAGCTAGCTAATTGGTTAGCAACCGACTAACGTTAAGCTCGAACTGAAGCCTTCATGAAGAGAACAGCTTTCTCTCTGTTGTGGCACGTCAAACAAAATAGACAGTTCTGTAATATACTAAAAATAAATAAAGATAAAAATACACACATGAGTCGAAGGACCATTTTCCTCCATCATTGTTGCCATACTCTTCTTCTCCTACATTTGCTTACGGAGCAATTTGCCTGACGGACCTGCTGAACCGGAAGCTCAGTATCCGGTTTCTTTTTCTTTTATTTTAAGGGAAAGCGACCATCAATGTACTTATATCGCACACCGTTCATGTTTAGCATGAAAATGTTACATTAATTAGCACATTACAGTACAACACACAACGAAAAGGATCATGTTTAATGTAAGAATTTTTTGCTAAGCCAATATATTTTTTGAACCCGACCTTTAGGTTAGCATAATTTATACCGAATTTGTCAAAGCCTTATGAAAAAGAAAACGGGTTGTAATATAAGTTTCACTTTACACAACGAGTACTACATAGAAAATGTGTTACATAAGTGCTGTTAACGCCTTTGGAAAAGGTGAAAGCTGACGTTTAGAGGCTAATGGTGTACACATAACTATGGGTGTACATTGGTTTTTGAGTTTCAGATTCAATTGTAGTTAAATTGTTTGGATACAAAAACATATGGTGATGTGTCTAACTTTTGTCACACTACTGTTGTGGTGATACTGTCGTTACTTTAGCGCAAAAACTTCGTCCCTGGGTGGGCTTGAACCACCAACCTTTCGGTTAACAGCCGAACGCGCTAACCGATTGCGCCACAGAGACAGCTGGCCTGTTAGAAGGTGTGGCTTCTATTTAGCCGCCTCCCGTTCACCGAAACCACCACGCCCCTTTTTTGGGGTCAACCCAAGCGCTGTTAAAATGCCGGCTACATGCTAGCGACAGATTGAAAAAGTAGCTGGCAACATACCTAACGGCTGCTGTGTCGCATTTCGCACGCCAAACGATAAAAACACCTAAACGGGTTTCTTCCCCAAAGAGCGAATTACAGTAAAAGAAAAGATCTGTGGCTGTGGATCCTGGCTTCAGGTGTTCGGGTCTGTGGGACCCGTTTTCAATGTTCATTAAAAGACAAATTATGCAAGAACATATAAAAGAACACATTTTCAATGACTGCACTCGTTACACCCCCCTACACATTTATATTACATACGTGTGTAGGTGGGCCTGCTGTTAGTGTGTTAGTGTTAGTTGTTTTGTGTGGACCCAAGATGGACAGGAATTGTATTTTAACACAAACTGTTATGGCTGTATTGATTAACATTGGCTAAGTAACAAAAACATGAACACCACACAAGGGTTAAACAGAAATATATAACCAGAAAAGTCAATCAGGTGTAGCCAGTAGGTGGGGGTGTTTGTCCATTTTGAAGGAGGCAGACTGAAAGGACCTTCATCAACCCATATCTCTTCATTTTATTTTTATCTAACAACATAACATTACGGTTTGGCTCATAATAGCTAAAATGCAATATGATATTCTTATTGTATGCCCGTGTTTACACATGAATATGTTATTACTTGGTTACTTTGGCGCAAAATTCTCGTCCCTGGGTGGGCTTGAACCACCAACCTTTCGGTTAACAGCCGAACGCGCTAACCGATTGCGCCACAGAGACTGCTGCGTAGGTGAAAGGTGTGTCTTCAATTCTTAGGCTCCTCCCATGATCGCCTTGTTTTCAAAACGATCATGAAATTACAACTGCGATAAAAGTGCAGGTGCGTATCTATTGGGACCTTGATAAGCTGCTACGTCGCATTTTGCACGTCAAAAAAACAAAAAACCCAATTTCTGTTTTCTTTACTTCCCCAAAGAGCAAAGGACAGTAAAAGAACACTTCTGTGGCTTCAGGTCATCCACAGAGAGGTGAACTTTGGTAAACTTTTTCTTTGTAGAAATGACTGTGTGTGGGGGGGGGGGGGCTACACTAACTAACTAACTAACCCTAACACTGTATGCGACAGGGGTGAGGATGGAAATATCACTGTCCACTTTATAGCCATATAGTTGCAGGGTGCCAGTTAGCTTGCTAAACCCCTGTTAAGCATGTTAATGTTAGCATTGTAATCATTTTACAGTAAAGTCACATGGGACAGACTACAAAAACAGCCAAATAAAGTGTCTTAAAGCTGAAAAGCAATACCTGGAGATTCAATAATGTAGTTGTATATGTCAAGACATGACAACTCCAGCCAGTAGGTGGGTGGTTTTTTGTCTACTTTGATGGAGGCACACTGAAAGGACACTCATCAACCTCTATCTAAATCTAGCTATATCTCATTCTTTATAAATCTGGCCATAGGATTTGCGCTCCCAAAAGCTAAAAAGCATAAATGTGCAAAGACAAAGAATGCTTTATTGTGTGCGAAAACATCTGTTTCTGATTCTGCTTCTGACCTCAAAAAACTGTATCTCCAGCTGTTATGGATCCCCAACTGGTTTTACAGACAGATAATGACGCATCTGCAGAATGTAAAGATGATATGAAGTGAAATAGCGGTTGCATTGGTCTTTAAGTGATTTTAACATCTTGTTTCCTCAGGCTCTGAGGAGGGATTAATGGTACAAGGCAGAACTGCTTTAGATATGAACTAACACCTTGACATCACATGAAGGTGAGTAGCTTGATCGCATCCTTTTTTTTTGTTCCCACGAAACTTACAAAACATGCAACAGAACGCAAGTTTGCTTTTTGTACCTTGCTTTTAGGGACCAGATCAAAACGTTTTTCTTTCCCCCCCTGCTTTATAAGATTAAGTCTAAACTGGTAAAATGATTTTGCAATCTACAAAAAAGACTGAAGAAAGTTGACGAAATATTGTGTAAGAAATGTGTTTTTATTCTGTTTTCCGTTACTGTTAATGATCTCGTGACCCTTCAGATTTCAGATTAAATCTATCTCTCCCTATTTTAGCTGTTAATGTGTGAGTATAATGACTCTAACACCTCAGAAGTCTTGAACCTCAAGGCTTTCTGGCAGGCGGCTTCGAGGCAGACGTCTCCCACGTGGTGCAGATGGCCTCTGGGACTTTGACTAAACAAGGTGTTGGGATGTGTAAAGGTAACTTTTTCCTCCGCCGCGTGGATGTTGTTTAAGCGTCGTGTCCTCTCTGGTTCGCCTCGGCTCAGCCAGCTCGGCTCTGAAGGGAGCACATGGAGCCGGTGTCTTCCTCCGCGTGTCACACTGCATAAAATCTGGGTTAGCTGAGGCGCAGCACCCAGGGGAGGCGCTTTTCCCTCTCATCCTCGACACGTCTCCCCGCCAAACGGACACGGGGAGTGGGGGTGGGGGGGGTTAGTCACAGCACAGTAGTGCAGTGTGTCAGGGCCTGCAGCATATGAGAGAGTCCTGGCTAGTTTCACCCCTTTTTTTTTATTATTTGCAGACGCATAGTGAGACACATGCACGATCACACACACACACACGCACGGATGCTGTGGATGAGGGTACAAAGACAACACACACAGAAACACGCCGCCCCATCTGGTGATGGCTCAGATGCACTTTCCCTGCACAGATGCACACACACCTCTTTCCCCCCCCCATGTGTGTCTTGCGTTGCACTGTGTCAGTCTTGGCAGATGTGGCGGTTTGGATCGGGCACCAACCAAATTCCTCTCGTCTCATTCGCGGCCGCGGGGGGAAGCCCAGCCGGAGCGGCTCAGGCACCTGTTGCAGCAGAGGGGAGTAATTGAAATGCCTGTTTACGCAATATTCAGTCGTTGGTGTAAAAGCCGCCAGCTGACAGTAACACGAGTAACACGCGCGGGCAGAAATCTCACACACACACACAGCGATGCTTCACACAGTGTTGTGGCAGAAAAGGCAGAAACACCTCGACGCCCTGGTGATCTCGGGATGGTTCACACGATAACCCACGGAAGCGACGGCACTCACGCACATTTGGTTGGAAAAGCAGTTTAGAATTTTAGATTTTGTGCGTTGAATTGTTTTGTTTCTGGGTGCAATAGAGTTGTGGGTTTATTCGTTATTTAAATACCAAAGTAGTGTCAGCTTGCAATCGCATTTGACCTGCTTAAATATCTGTAAAATGAACACACAGAACTTTGTGCAGTGAGTTCCGGCTCGTTGAGTGTCGCTCCAGGACCAACTGTGTCCAGCTAACTGACACAGCGACTGGCATGACATGATTATGCTGTAAAAGGCAGTTTAGCTAATGTGTGTACATATCAAAGTAAAACACACTTTAATTTTAGTTGCAGTGGATTCTAAACTTTAAAAAAAACAACACAACATATCCATAGTATTCAACATTTAGTAGAAAACCAAAGTTACCAACGGCTCTTTTCCATTCAAGTGTCCCAGACACGTGAGCCCGCATGCACGACACCCTCAGGCGTTGTTATTATCTGAACACGTGCTTTTCCTGCTGTGACACCTGTCAAATTGTCTTCAGTGGGGAAAAGGAAAAAACCTAACCTCGTGCTGGATAAAGCATAATGTGAAAGGCATCAGTAAACACTTTGTGCTTTTCCCTGAGGTTTCAACCACATCGCCCAGTCTTCTGGTGTGCTCTGAAGGCTGTTAGGTGCAGTTAAAAGCTCCAGAAACACCCAGTAAGTGGACCTTTTGTTAAGATTTTTTCCCTCTAACTACTAAGTACAGAATGAACTTCCAGCTGAAATTAATTTAATATGTATGCACTGAAGAACTTGTGCTTAGATATTCCTGATTCATGGGCTCAAAGGCCTCTCACTACAAATAACTGGGTCTTTGCTGCATTGAGGAAACACATTGTGGCATTATGGTCACTACAATTATTTCCTTTTTCCTTTTTAAAAGTGAGTGAATGCAATGGAACGAGCTGAATGCAATGGCATCAAGGCCATGTGAACATCTTTTTATTTTATTTTTTTGGTGTCAAACGGTCGAGAAACTTATCGGGATGCAGACGTTTCAGGTCCTTCTTTCACGTTTTTTATCTCTGTGCCACAGTCTCTCCCAGCCTGACCCCTGTTTCGTTGAGAGGTTTGAATGTGGACGGCAAATCGAAATCCCTTTTGTCAAAACAAAAGTGCCCCGAGCAGCCACCGAGGGCTGGGTGGGATTCAGGGATTCCCATGGCCTTACTGCCATCCAGCTGACGCGGCCCCGCTGCTCGCTATTTCTTTTTACAGTAAGGGCTGGAGACATCTCTTGTGTTGGTGCAAACCTGTGCAGCAGGAGACGGGCTGTGCGCTTCGAGCTGCTTAACGTGGTGGTTCGCGAGGAGGACAGTGTAGTTTGCAGATTCTGAGTGGTTTTCATCCCCACCACAAGTAGTTAATTTTTAAGCAATACAATCTGATGTAAGTCTGGGCATGGCTGCGGCAGATTTTCCCAACCCCCCTCTCTCAATCCCTCCCCAGCACTCTCTCTCTCCCTCTCCCTCTCCCTCTCTCTCTCTCACACACACACACACACACGCCTGCTGCTGCTCCAAAATACTTTTTTATACAACGGTGGGGGCTCCCGGAGAATATAAGGTGGCCATATTTGATAGATTTGTGTCGGGCTCTGCAATGCAGAAAGCGAGAGTTGTTGCGTGTGATCTTGCAAGTGACAGTGACACCAGGCAAGTCTGTCGGATTCGTGACTGATCCGGACTTGGGGGGGGGAGAGAGAGAGGGGGGGAGGGGGAGGGGGGGCAGACAGAAAAGAAACAACCAAGTAACAATGTAACTTACATGCAGCCACACACCCCTTTTTTTTTTCTCCTTGTAACAATGTGTACGTTTTTAAGGAGGGAGGGGGCGCGCGGAGGGAGAAAGAGAGACGGAGAGAGATAGAGAAAGGAGGAGGGGGTTGCGTTCTGAAATAAT
>JAVQJD010019302.1:0-17395 GCA_036023655.1 Nannoperca australis
TATATAAGCATATATACGCTTATATATATAACTTTTTATATATTATAAAATTATAATATAATAAATTATAAAATTATAATTTTATTTGTATATCGGAAGTTACTCTTGCAAACTCAATACTGCATCTGGCAATCATATTAAAAAGACTTGATATTAAAAAGACTGAATTTGATATCACATCCAGCAACAAATCTTGAACACTTGGCCCATAACAGCAGCAAAAGGCAATGACAACTACGTCAAACACCAGAAAAAAACCCACATCTTGGGTTTTGCAGGTTGGACTGGGGCTTCAACATTTTGACGAGGAGAAAGTTAGCTTAAAATTCTATTTTTATCGCGGTCAACAGTTGATTTGGACTGGTACTGAACCACGTTTAAAAAAACAAACTTTTATTGTAAAGTTAAATTAATTTTAATTAGCTTATGGCTCCAGGAGGCACACTAACTCCACATGATATAGTTTTCTATTTGAAAATGTTTCAAATCCTGCTTAAATTAATGCAAGTCCACTCGATTGTTTTATTTTAAGTCCTTGACGCTGTGACTGATTAGATTCTTCAGAGACAAGATGGTGAAACAGTTGCAGTTAAGTTGCTCCAAGTTCTGATTGGTTCAGAGCTTTGGCTCAATTTCTTTGCTGATGATATCCACTATAATATTTTTCTTCTACGCAGTAATCTGTATGCATGGGGGGATGAAAGTCCCTGGACAGGTTGCCACTTTATCGTCTCCATTCCTACCCATAAGCTTGAAAGACTGTTTAGCAGTTAGCAGTGGGATGAATGAGCTTCAAAACAACTCACAAAAAAGGTAATAAACATTTTGAGATGGAGTTGCTAAAAGAAGGTAAAAATCATAATTGCATATACTAATCATTGCATAGAGAAGCCTGGTGCAAAGAAAAAGAGAAAAAGTAATCTGATAAATCCTCAATCAAACCAACTGACCTGTTAAATGATCAAGTCCCATCTAACATGGCTACGGCAAAATAAATCCTCTTGTTACACTCGTGCGTGATGATGTAGCTTTTCACAAATGATGAAGTTTGAAGCTACAGTTGGTGTATGTAAATGAGATGGAAGTACAGTTAATTAAGGTATAACAGGTGCTATAATCTGTATAATTTACTACATATGTCCTCTCAGCTGGGGAAGGGAGTGGTGTCACATTAAGGTGGGGTCAAAGCAAGGAAGCACTAATAAGATGTAAACATATCTGGTTCAGTCCCAATGAAGGTAAGCCAACGAGGATCTGCATTTTACTCAGTCCAGGATCGATTTGCTCCACTCGATGAAAACAAACGGATTTCTCAGGGAGTAAAAAACCCAGAAGAAGCCTGTGAGGAGACGTCAGTTGATACAACGACTGACGTCAAACCGTCTCCCCTTTCTCTCGACAAAAAGGTTGGAGCTGCAGAGCGCTGCACAGCCACAAGCGACATGTTTACTTGGCACATAAATTAGGAAACAAACCAAAGAAACAACAAATGCAATATGAAATCAATTAAGGACAGGTAGAGGAACACGTTGACCACAGATAAATGAGAACATTTGTCTCATAATCTTCAGCACTGCTCGTCCAGTGTTTTTCTTTTTCTTTTTTTTTTTGTCCAGTCATATGATTGACACGACAGCAGCAAACCTCAAGTGTCTCTGCAGTTGACGTTTTCGTGGTGTTGGCGACGGGGGCGGGGTGGGTTGGGGTGGGAGGAGGAAAAGCGTTGAGGAATGCTTGCAATACACGTTTGAAGCAAATCTAGATATATAGAATGTGTGATCCTTGCATTGCTTTATTTAATGGAAGCACTGATCTGCCTTCTGTCCTTTTATTTTGGTGAAAAATCCCTCATTTCCAGATGCCTGCCTTTGGAAATAATGCTTTTTTCCCCTCATTTATGATAGATATATGAGTATATTACACTGCTGTATGCTTCTCGCACATCCCCCACCCTGTCCCTACTTCACTTTTTCATATAGAATTATATTTCTGTCTTCACACACAAAAAAAACCTAAACTCAAATACAAGATCATTGTAGAGACTCTCGTCGTCTACTTTCTTCCCAGTCTGTCCATTCCCACACAGTTTGTTAGGTGTGCCTGGAGAAGTCTGTGTTTACGTTTTCATTTTTCAACTTTTTATTAATATATTGCCACATTCATATATCATGCATTTTACTGCATTGCTATTGCACTGGTCCGGATTATTCAGGAGGTGTAAAGAGACGGGATGGGATTTTGGGCAGAGAGGAGAATTAAAGGAAAAGAAAGCCATAAACATCTCAAATAATGTCTAGTAGGGTAGGGTAGGGTTGAGGGGGGCCACAAAAAGCAACTTATCCTCGACCAAAAGAGGAAGAGGATATAGAAATAGGACAAGGAAAGGCGGCGTGGTTGATGTGAAAAAGGGGCAATGATATCTTCTATTGAAGTCATCTCTCTCTGTTTCTTTCTCTCTTTTTGTTTTTCTGCATTCTCCTCCTCACACTGTTCTCGCTCTCCTCCTCCTCCGCCTCTCGACTACTGCTTGTGGACGTCCTCACTGCGTATGATCTTGTAAGTGATCCAGTAGAAAATGTTAAAAATGAGGAAGACGAGCGGGAAGGCCACGCGGGACACCGTGTCGATGCGCTTGGCCCGGCCTATGAACAGCTTCTTCATCTCCTCGATGCTCTTTTCAGGCGCGGCCGAGGCCGGGGCGTTGTTGTTGTTGCCCTTGATGGCCATGCCGTCTTTGGCCTGCAGGCAGGCGGGGCCCATGCCATAGCCGGGGAAGCTGAAGCGCCCCTCACCTGTCTCATCCTCCTGCAACACAGGCCAAGACTCAGGCTGTTAGGAACCAGAGAAAGACGTTACTGTTGGAGGTGTGTGTGTTTGTGAATGAGTGTGTGTGTGTGTGTGTGTGTGAATGTAAGTGTGAGGGTGTATCAGAGGTCAGATTCAGACATGAAAACCAAATATTCCACATGAAATGAAATGAAGATGGAAAGTGAGAAATCAAGTAATTTCATTATGTCTGTGTTTAACTAGAAATTCAAGGTTGAATTTGTGTTCATATTTCCTGTTTTTCTGCTTTCCAATCATTTCTCTCACTGCATCCTGATTTAACATACAACTTTATTTAATTTAGCTTTACTGTCATTGATTACTTTGGAATACCATAAATTAAACAGCACTAGCTGATTATTACATCTATTCTTAGAACTGGACCTTAAAACCAATAAGTAACTGGTAAGTACATTTAGAGGAATACTGAATGGGAGTTAGATGAGAAGAGCAATATAGAGTTTCATTTCCGTATGTTCCGTAGGGAGATTGGTCCAGGACATATTTAGCCTAGCTTAGCACCAAATCTGGAACTACTATGGTTACAAATATGTTGGGCTTTGTTCACAAGGTCAGTCATTAATTCTAAATGTCTCTTCTGTTAAATACACCAGATTTAATTGTAAATAAGGCACAGGCGATGGATGGACCTAAGCTAGATCTGTTGTTTTGGAATACAAATACATGTAAATTGCAACAGATTATTTTGCTGCTGAACTAACACTCTGATCTACATTACTTCTAAAAGCTGAACTGCAATAACAACACACTCAAGCCGGTATCTAAATAAATAATAGTGACTGTGACTAAAAGATTTGAACTGATATAAACTGACACTGATATTTGTCTTTTTCAACTAACTCTAACTCTAACTGACTGAGTCTTTTAACTCAGAACACACAATTTGTGTTCATTTCTCTTCATTTAAAAAAACTAACAAATACAGCTGTGACATTTACAGTGTCACACCAGTACATAAACATTTACAGTACTGCTGTTCAAACAGAGAGTGCCGTTTCCCAATGGTCAGTTGTGGCTGATTGGTAATTGGGTAAGTAGCAATTCATTGGATTTGTCCACGTGTAATGAAAGAGCATTGAGCTGATTTGCTTCCTTCATAGTTAGTCATCCTTTCACCGGCGCTATAGGATTCAGAAGGAAAGGTTGTCATCCTTTGTCTATTCGCGCTAATCTTGTTCATGAACTCTACAGACTACACCTGGACAGGCGACAGACAGACAACCAGTCATCCATTGACATCTACAGGCAAGTTAGGCCTTGGCATATCCAGATTGTATCCAGATTGATTTTTAGAAAGTCTGTACAGCAAAAACACACATGAAATGCAAACTGGATCCAATCCAGACATGTCTCAGTCCGGATGCTGTGGCCGTTCAAATTGGATTTCAAAGTGTCCTTGGCATGGCACACAACCAGGACGCCAAATCCAGAAGGAATGAGTCTGCTGCGACGAAGGAGTTCTGCACCGAGACATGACAGCACAATTGTTTGAAGGGTGAGAGGATGGATCTCTGTTTCTTATGTCACCAGTGTACGTACTTACAGATGCCTACGTCATTACCACAGCAACCCATGCAGATAGGTTGGGGATGTCTGGATACACAATCAGATCTGATCACTTACAAATAAAGATCGGATCCTGCTGCCTGAACAAAGCCTTAGAGTCACCAATAAACCTGACGTGCATGAGTTTGCACTGTGGAGCACCAGGAGCACCCTGCTGACATGGGCAGAACATGTCAACTTCACTGGATTCATACATCACGAGCTGAACATTGATTTACTGAGATCAAGCTGGTATCGCCACTTTGTAAAAGTCATCAATACGAGGTGAAGCTGAACACCGAGCATGTTTATCTCACCTGTCAGGGAGAGTGAGGGGGTGAGTTGGGTGGTTGAATGGATTGTATTGATTGACATGCGTTGTACTCAAGGTTATGGCGTTACCCGAGCATGGTGAGATATTGAAAATCCTATCTGCTCTGTCGCCCTGCCTTTTCATTAGAGGAGACACAATGACTTCCTTATCTGGTTCAGAGACTCCAACACAAACACTGCGTTGGGATGAGAGACACAGAGGGTGTGTGTGTGCGTAAACTGAAATAGGGAAATGGGCTCTCCAATGTGCCCTTCAAGTTGAAACATTAGCAATTAGCATTTAGCAATTAGCAGACAAAAAGTCCTCCGATAATTAGCAGTCATTTTTGTTTGGATTCACATTTTTGATGAAAGGCGATGTCAAAAAATGAATGTATGAATGCGACTTGTTTTTCCCATAGGCCGGGGATCTTTCCAGTGCAGTCTGGGTAATAAAAAAAGGAGTGTGAACAGAAAACAAGCAGGAACGCAGCCTGAAGCAGGAGGAACTGGCAGCAGGGAGAACTTAACGACTGACGCAAAACCTCTGCAGCAACAACAAATCAACCAGCCAGTCAAAAGAAAGGCAGCTCAACTCTCTTTTGTTAGACCAGCCTCTAGTTTCCAGCAGTGGGAAAAAAGGCTAAATAAATAGTCAGTAAACAAATAATCACCAATATTCATAAATACAATGGCAAAAAAAAAGACAAAAATGCCCCTAAAATCAGACAAAATGTGGCAAAAGCAGGCACAAGAGGGACATTTGTTACCTTTGTGTGCATTCT
This sequence comes from Nannoperca australis, assembly GCA_036023655.1. Classification (NCBI taxonomy): domain Eukaryota; kingdom Metazoa; phylum Chordata; class Actinopteri; order Centrarchiformes; family Percichthyidae; genus Nannoperca; species Nannoperca australis. Next base: position 5,490 of record JAVQJD010019302.1, read on the forward strand.
GGTACGTATAGAATATACATGTGTGTGTGTTTGAATGTATGTCAATGTGTGTATCTATAGATATGTGTATGTGTGTATTAGACCACCAGGTAGCAATCCATTTTTAGAGCCCTGTGTCCCCGTTCTGTCCTTGTGCCCACACCAACCCATCTATTACTGTTAATACATGGACACACACACAAACATACACACACACACACACACACACACACTGGGTGTCTGCACATTAGCCACAATGCTAGCCGACCTCTGCCCGTCCTTCAATGACGCTGCTAAACTATTACAGATGCTCTGCTTTATTCTCCCTGCCATGTGATTAATGTGGAGGGCGGAGGGACGTGAGGAGGAGGCGCAATGAGGAGCACAATAGACGGAGGAGGAGGCATTCGAGGAAGAGAAAGAGAGGAGGAGTAGAACAATAAGGGAGGAAGGAGGAAGCCCTGCAGCCCGACAGACACAGGCAAAAACAATGCTGCTTATTGCTTGTGATGTCAGAAGATCTCTGGCTGAAACCAAACCCATGCCCTTGGTCTGCCCAGGTGATTCATTACATTCATGCCTAATTAGAAATTTCCTCCATTAAAGCAGCAAGGACTAAGCTTGTACGGCCCGTGAATGGATAAGGTGCATGGGTGGATGGAGGGAAGGACAGAGGAGACTAACAGTTGGAGGAATGAAGCTTTGCCCTTTGGGTCGTACGAGGGGGGTAATTTGTGGCCTTGCTTTAGGATGCAGCTCACTCCTCTTTCTCTCTTTTCTTCTCTCCATATTCTCTCTGTCATTCTCCTCCTGCATTCCCAAACCGTATGGCCCTTTCTACAGTGATTAACTCGCATGACATAACAAAAACATACCATTTAATGAAACAACACACCAACTCTTTTGTTTTCACCTGTGTTTTCAGAAGGTTCACAACAAGTGATGTCCTGCAGCAGCTGGTGCACTTTGGATGAAGCCCAAACAAAACCTCACTCATTATATTGGAACTTCAGATACAGTTTAAACTGATGACACTTATAGATGCTTATAAGATGGCATGTAGCCTATAACCTGTGTCGGCAAATACTAAGCTTATGACTTACTTAAGTTAGTGAGGCGAATACCAATATTTTTACGACTCAATGTCCTTATACAATAATTGAACTTTTTTGCATGCATAATTCCTGGCAGTATACAGAATGTAGAAACTGCTAAAAAGAATAAACGTATCTTGAAAATAATGTGTGGTTGGTGGAGCTGCTCAGGGTTATGGCCTCCGTATTTCTAACGTCCTGGCTACAGCCGTGGCCAAGGCTACAGAGGCTGATCTCAATCACCTGTCGCTGACACAGAGTTCATCTACTTGCCACAATGGGCACAGTTATTATCAGAGTAGCTCTTTTAGGTAAGGCTGGTACTTCCAAGACAAATTTAAACAGGACTCAGGTAGAGAGATAGAAGGGAAATAAAAAGTTGGAAATTCTGATAGAAAGAGAAAGTATGAAAAGAGAAAGGATAAGAGATAAAAAGCAACAAATTGAGAAAAAAGATGGTAGAGAAATATGAAAAAAAAGGGACAGAGGAAGACCAAGAAAATGTGGAGAGAGGTTGAGAAAAATCCTCTATAAGAAGGAGCCAGAGCAATGAAAGGAGAAAAAGAGATGGAAGGGAGAGAAGAGGGGGGAAATGAAAAGAAAAAGAGAGCAAGAGGACCTCTAAGCTCAGTCATGCATCATGCCTTCCCCTCTCGATTGAAGCATGTATATCTCTGCCGCTGTTGCTGTGATTAATTGAGATTAGCAGGAAGCAGAAAGTGAACTGCATCAGGTCTGCTATCCTCCACCATCTCCTCTGCAAATATTAGCCTTGGATACTTGTTTTAGAGACCCGCATTTACATAAAACACCATTCGAAAAAGGTGTCAACCCCAACTAACTCTGCCATCAGTCTCTCCTGAAAGAGGCTGGAGGAGGAATTCCTCTGCTTGCGTTCCGTTTTATGATTTCTCCCCAGAAGCAATTCCAGCAGAGCAGTGGGGAAGAAAATATATTATAAATTTGCCTTTGCTGATCCATTTTCTGGTGGATTCATCTCAAACCGCCCTCCACCCTTTCCCCCTGTGCTCCCCTCTGCCTCTCTCCTCGATTATGGCCATTTGTGGCTTTTTACGATGTTTCAATATCAATATGTCAGCAGTGAGTGGGTTCTGTGGAGCTGAGAGGAATGTTTGAGTAGATGTGAGTCTTAAAACATTTTCTTTTTTGGTCTGCGGCTCTACATATAAAGATATTTTGGTTATGCCACTGTTTTCCCATTGTTGCTGTGTAACGATGCTCCAGAAAACAATTCCTATAGATTGCATATTCCCTGGAACGACACCTTGGATGATACATTAGCTCAGGCAGAGGACTGACATTTCACTCACATGAGCTGACTGGCATCAGCTGTGCAGAGCAGATCAATTTGCTACAAACAGTCCATTTCTTGACGGTGTCAGATGATGCAACATTACATGACATGGACAGTTCACTTCTAAAAGATTCCAGTGGCTCCTCAGTGGGTTTTGGGTGCATTCAAATCTGTAATTTATCTGACCACCTTCTTGGATCAAAAGATACACTTTATTGTGTGAGCAGCAGCATCACTGTGGCTTAGCAAGAAGGTTGTGGGTTCAAATCCCGGCTTTGGCAGGGCCTTTCTGTGTGGAGTTCTCTCACAAATGCAGACAATGAATCTACCTTCGGTGGTCAATAAATGATGCCTTAATTAATTTAACTGTCACCCTTGTCACCATCCATGTAGCTCACTTGTCTTTGTGTGATTGACACGTCAGTATATGACATAGGCATATGGCATATAAGTGTTGTATCTGCAGACTCTGGGTTCTGGGTCTTCAAGTCGTTCATTTTACATGTGACAGCTACACAGGCTCAGTATTGAACAAAAATGTCCCCCCGCAAAATAAATTAACGAATGACTTAAAAAAAGAGTAGTTATGCCATCACTAATGAAAAAATGTTGCAGCTTTGTATCATTAACTTTTGGTGACTTTGGCTGAAAAACGTAATATCCCTATGAGCCTTACTCAAATCAGCCTAATCCTATAGACTTCCATTATATCTTTTTTTGATTGTAATAATGTTTAAGATTCTCCATCCAGCAATCCACACATCCATGCCTGCTTTTCACTCTCTCCTCCATTTGTTTGAGTCCCTGGTTGCATTAAAGCATGGTGTGTTAATGTCTCTCGCTCATCAAGCAACTGACCTGGAATGATTATCCACATGATCTGCTGCACTGTTAATTTCTCTCTCTCTCCTCTTTCTCTGTCACTTTCAGCATTTGATCTGAAAAACATTTCAGGCATGCCATGGCACCTTTAGCTTCATGCATTAAATCTGACGTGAAAATGTTAATTAGAGTTCACTTCAGCTTAATGTAGGGTTAAATGTAACCTTTGATGTCAGATCAGGGATCAGGGCATAATAAAAACAAAGTTTTCATGCTGAACCCCCACAGAAACACTCACACATTATTTAATAATTTGTACACATTGATTGTAAATAATGCTAAATTCAATTTAAAGGATAAGCCTTGTGATATTTTATATTTTTGTTTTTTTCATCTTTTAAAACCCTCACAAATATATAGTTTAATTTTTAAAAAGGCTCAGTAATTTCCTAAAACAGCTTTAAGATCATCTGTGATTAAAGGCACCAATGCCCATAAAGTTTCATGTATTACAAATACAAAAATTTATGGACATGTCTGATTGCATGTTTAAAGATTGTATTTGATAATATAATACAAAACGTATCATATTTGATATATAAAACAGCCTGCACTAACTACACACACAATACTTTTACACCTTATTTATACTAACATGTTTTAATGTGGAGATATTATTCAGCTGTAGTGTAACGTCTTTCACGTGCACCTCTTCAGTTTTATGAAAACAGTTCTGAATCAGCAAATCATTCTGATTCATTAATTAAGCCTTTAGGTTTTGTTTTTAGTTATAGAGTTCGTTGTTGCATGCTTCATAACATCATGTTGCACTTTCAAAATCAAGTGAAAATTAACGGAAGCTACAATACTGCTAATTCATTCAGTCCAAAAGGTGAACCTTTTAGTCTTGTAAAAACATGGAGGCCCTGGTGAAAATGAATGTTCGAAGTAATCCAGCTGCTTTTAAGAGCATTATAAAGGCGAGAGGTGAAAACATTCTCTTTTCCAACAGCTAACCACACAAATAAGGATATTAACATAAAGATCAGCAAGGAAATAGGTTCTAGTGAGGTACATTTAAGCCATACATGTCATCAGTACACTGTTGATACTAATCACTGTCAACTAAGTGCTTCTTTCTCCAAAGGAAGTGTGTTGCCGTGAAGATCACTGATCTGACCTCCCTGTGCTTTTCCAGGCCTCTTAACCTCCACGCTCTCTTATCTGCCTTTGTTCTCGAGGCTGCTGAACAGCACCTGAGATCAAGGCATTTAGGCGGAATTCACATACAATCAGGTGCTGCAGTGAAAATGCAGGGGGTGCTGCAAAAACAAGCAGTGGCCTGCGGCATAAAGTTGAAACCGAGTCAACCTTTGGTCAAACACAACTGAATGTCATGCTGCAGCAGCCAGTCACCACGGCAATCAGACCAGCACACACCCAGGTGAAGAAGAACTTATATTCCACTGTTTACTGAGCAACTGTGAAGATGGAAGAGAGACTGATCAGCTCTATAATTACTGTACACTCCCACATTGTTTTCACAATGAATCAGGCATTGCGGCGATTCAGGGTTGCCAAGACACTACACAGTGTTTGCTGTCTTTGTGCTCGCTCAAGGCAGGACTGAGCAGCTGCTATATCAATCAATCGATCAGCCTCTTCCATCTTCACAGATACTCGGTAAACAATGCACGCAGTACCGCGGTTCAAATGAATGGGGAAATCTGCGTTTCCGCTGCAGGCCCTGATTGTACGTGAATTCCGCTTTAGAGCTAACCAGCATGTAGAGCATGTTGTTGAGGCCAAAGAGAAGTGGACGAGGACGGTCGTCAAGCTTTAGTAGCTTTGTACCTTGAGGTTAAATGATACATGGTTTAAGGTACTTTCTTTTTTTTCTTTACTGTGATACTGGATGGAATTTCTAATGTAGGCCAGTTATTTATGATCTGACAAAATCTGACAGTGATTGCACTCCAGATCGGATAATTTCTCACAAATGATTTATGTTATTGAAAGCTGTTCTTGATCTAAAAATACTAATTTGCATTCTGCGCTCTGAACTTCCGAGACAGCACTGAAGACAGTTCTGATTGAAATGGAGGAGAGAGGCAGTAATGTTCGACTTCCCTTTGATTTCTAAAGGGGGCTCTCTCTTTTTCAGTCTGGAGAGCTTGTCTGTGTTAAACAAGCGAGCTGCTGCCAGGCGGGCTTATTCTTCAAGGATGAGTGGCGCTATTGATCTGATACCACTGTAGTTGTTTCAGTGCCCCAGCAGGGGGGGGTGTCACTCTGCCTCGGTGACGTCTGTGCCTCTCTTCCCTCTCACAGGGCTGCAGTATCTGCCTGTTTGATGTCCTCTCGCTTCGTCTTTCTAATTAGAAAGCCTTCTGAAGCAGGTAGCCTCAGTTCAATTGCTCCCGCTCTTTCTCCCCCTGTCTCGTTCTCTCCGGACTATCAGTGTCACTAAAGAATCAATAAGGCATCAGGGTAGAAACCACAGAAATCAGCACAACTGGGACTACTACAACTGCTGCTGTTGCAGCTACCTGTACTGCAACAACAGCTTCAACTCCAACTCAGAAAGACAAACCAAAGTGTAGCACTACATTTATGTCAAAGCAGGGATGGTAGTAGTGTAGTATTTTTCTGAATTACATATCAGCAAATTTCAGCCAAGCAATCAGATCAATCAGACACTTTGCAAATATGCTGACAATTCCCTGGAGAAGCTCGACTATTGCTTCCAGAAATCACACAACTAGCTGGTCATGCTTCTAGTTTCCTTTCAGTCTTATATTTGCACTCTTTCTGCTTCAAATAACCCTTTTAAAGCAGTACACATACATCGTTACATAAAAGCCATAAAACCCTTGAGGACATTCTTCACTCAGATTATAGAGACTTGCAACTGTACTCAGCTGCACCTCATAGCTATTCATTACTGTTGTAGCCATAATCACAGTAAACAAATCCCTCTGGGGAAGTATTGCTCTAATCCAATACAGCCTACCACCCTAACACAGTTACCATACTTAATTGAAGATGTGTGCTAACCATGCATGCATAAAACACGACTAGTTGTGCTGTACAGTGTCCTTATTAATGCCAACACAGACTGTTAGGCTTCTCCTATTTGTTCCTTTCTTGTCAAGGAAAACCTTTTGTTCCATAATAAGATTTAATCCCCTTGAGTGTCACTGTTGCATTTGTAATGACAGTAAGCAGGCGCTCAGGGTATTATTGCCGTAATAACATACATTCCTGACACACTTTTTATTCAATGAACAGGACCTGGTCTGGACCTGGTCTGTACCCTGACCAAACTGCAAAAGAGTGTCTTGATTGACTTGACTTTTTCTATTTTATGCAGGGGCTATTGAGCATTGATGTGCTAATGCTAAATACTAGCAAAGTTTCCAAAGAAAAACAAAGCTGATCAGCGTGTGCAGCATTGAGAGCAACTTAAAACCAAAGTCAAGTTCCTTGAATGTGTACACATACTTGACCAATAAAGCTCATTCTGACTCAGATTCTGATATTTGACAATTCTGCAAAAAAGAATTCTGCGTAAGTAAAAGTTTTTTACTTCTTTTGGTAAATTTACTACAAAGGTCTTCCTCACCACAAAGTCTTACTGGCCGTCAGATCAATTCACAGACTGTGAAAGAACCTGCAGTAAAAAATACTCCTCAGCATTAATTATGGAATCAGATTTGATGACCAGTTCATTTTAGTGACTTAGTTCCTCAAATATTTCTCAGTAAAATAAACAACTCTTATATTTAGTCATTTAGTCAGTTTGTTTCTGTCGGGTGGGCGAAGACCTATTTCTGTCCACTACTGAGCCTGTGTAACATTAAGACCCAGTCGAGGGGTGAACAAGTGGTTCAAGGTGGTTTCGGTTTTGGTGGATCCTAGCAGCGCCGGGCATTCAGTACCACCTGCTAACTTTATTGTGTATCCTAAAAGATTAATATAGTGTAAGTATTGATCATATATGTTGTCTGTGCTGAACTACACATTTCTTTGTTTTGTTGTGTTAAGTTAGAAGTAAAGGTAACCTTTGCTATAAGTTAGCTTTTACCCAATTAACATTAGCTAACTTGCTATCTATAATGATTGCTAGTTACCGCAGTACTATGGTTACAACTACTACAGTGCTATGCACTTGTGTGTTACTTCATGCACCTGCAACTTTGTGTGACTTCTGTCAGGTGGACTGAACTGAATGTTGAAAAGCTTCTCCTTAAACTACCGTGGCTTTGATTTGTACCTTAAGTATCAGTCGTTTGCATCTGCCAAATTAATAAATGTAAGACATGAAAAGGGTTAGGCTACTAAAACAAATTCACAAAAGGACTGCACAACTTTTACTCCCGCTAAACCTGCAAAAGTAAGCCAAAAGGAATTTGTAATTCTCAAAGCATCCACAAAGGCTGAAATTCACCTCTTAATGTTCTGCCAAGCAAATAATGTCTCAGTTCGATGAAAAATTGGCAAAATGTAAAAAATGGGGAAATTGTAATTAGTCCAATTCACTAACACCAGTGCTAATAGCCACACATTGTTAGAAGTAAAATGATTAGCATCTTCAGAGAGTTGATAACTGAAGCACATTTATAAGGGGTGTTCTGATTGTAGCTCGCCGTCTGAAAATGTCAGTTTTCTCCTCTCTGCTGTTGTCCTGCCTACTGTGTTGTTGTAGCAAAGCTGCTATTTTTAGCCGACTTACTTTCAAGTGATGCACAATTCATGGTGCTATCAGCAGCCGCTATACACTCTTTGTGAATTTGCCACTAAGTTAGGGGCATGTACTTGCATTTACATTAAACATTGGCATTATATGTAATTTGTGCAGTGCAGATTCATCAAATACTGTGCTCGTTCTATACAATGTCAGTAATGAATCCATTGAGAACGCTTGTTTCACTGGACACTAAAACATTTCCTGTTACAGTTTCTCGTGTTCCACAGTCGTGCAGCCTTCATTGCCTTCTTCTCCACCTTTTCCTATGTTTCTGGACAAAGTAAGACGAGCAGGCAGTGGACAGTGGCCCCACAGCTGCCTCTGTAAAGTAGTTTACACATGCTGCAGGCCAACAGTGACAGTTACCTCTGCTGTGAGCTGAAACCTGACTGATAGCCCTTTTACAGCCGTAATAGAGGGTTGTGGATCACATTAGACTCACATTAGAAGGACTGTCCAGAGAGGTAAATTAAGTACCGTGTGACGCCCAAGGACTGCCTCTCTCTCTCTCTTTCTCTCTCACTGTGTGATTTTATTCTTCTTTTTGTTATTGTGCTTGAAATAAAGTAAAACACCAGAGGATCTGAATTTAAAACTGCTATACACTTTTGAATGATTCCTAGATTTGGGTCGCATTATACAATCCTGTCAGCAAAATCCTGTTTCAAATGCAAATACCTGAAATTCCTCTCTGTGTCCTGAGACGTCCTTTTAGTTATATAAATAAAAATTGAATTGAATAGTTCTACAGGAAAAAAAGCTTCTCCAGTTTTGTAGCTGTCATGGTCCAGTATGAGACAAGGTAATTTGTGCAGCAGTGGTGGAAAGTAAATATATTTAAGTACTGTAGAGCTTTGAGGTACTTGTACTTTAAGTCAAAATTTTAAGATTAAAATACGCAATTAAATCATCTCCACCTTAACAAGCTACAACATTAAAATCTGATTAATCCTGATAATCTACTAATGGAACGTACACACAGGTAATAGACTACTTTTGATATTTAAAGTACATTGTGATGAGAGTATTTTTACATTGAAGTATTGTAGCTTTGTAGTACAATGTATTGTCTTCACCAAGTGAGCCTTGTTGGTGATAAGTTACATTTACATTGAATTTAGGCATTTAGCAGACACTTTTATCCAAAGCAACTTCCAAATAAGAGTTTTAGTTGCAAAGTTAAATTAAGTTGCAAAGTTCAGATTTGTTGTTATTGTATTCTTTTGTGATTGTTTAAGTATAAATCACATTAAGGCAAAATGTCTTCTAAACTACTTTTTTGTGCATTTAATGCAACAGTTCTTTGGTTGTGCTAAGCAAAGCTAATTGGCTGCAGGCTGTAACCTTGTATTTCCCAGACAGTTATGAGAGTGGTGTCAATCTTATCATTCAACTCTGCCAGAAAGCTGATTTCCCCAAAATGTCAAACTATTCCTTTAATGCCTGCCATTCCAAATATAATAACACATCTTTGGAGTGCATTGGATACCGTTAGTGCCATTTTATTATGAGATAAAACCTTAAAATGTCTGACACTGAAAGTGCAGTTCAAGGCACTACTTTCCATTTGGTTTTAATCCAATTTGGTGGTGCTTGATTTGCGTGTCCTGTAGGTACAGTTTTATGGGAATATAATAAATAATTATTATTATTATAGATGTGTTAAAAACTATACTTATCTATTTGATCCCTTTCACTACACTCTGTCATATTCTTAGCTGTATCTTATTCTCCTGCTATGCATCTTAATCAGTTTTCATTCAATATCACATGTTATTTCCACTTGCAGTAACACTTGTCCTTTGGTCAATGGCTTCATCACATTGCCTGACAACACTATAAGTACATTTATTTTTTATGTGTAGCACTGGTCTGAAAAGGCAGAAGTAACTGGTTAAGTATGTATTCACATACATTTGTTTTCTGCTACAGGTTGTGGCTAGAAAATCCCAAATAAAAAAATCACACTGTGAAAAATAGACTGTACAGACACCTACATTCCCCTCAAGACAGAAATAAACCATCAGACACATGTAATACAACATGACAAAAAACCAACCTCTCTGTCAAAAACTGACCATGTGATGTCAGGACCTGAGCACATGCATTAACCTGTTTTGTGATATGAGCTGAAAAGATGTTGACCTCAACTGAACAGACAAGCTCCTTCATTAACAAAACTCAGATTACATAACAGACCGGTGGCCTAAATTCACCTCCTGCTCTCGTCATATGAACAGAAAAAAACAGTGTAACAGAAATAAAAAAAACTATGCAAAATGTTTGGTGTGCCAGATGTGGGTCAATCCTGAGCCTGCGGTCCTCTCGCTCACTCCTTCTGCTGTTGGGGGCGAGAGATATAGAAAGAGGTATACAAACGGAGTGAGCGAGCGAGCAAGGCTGTCCGGGTTAGTGTGTGATTCACCTGAAAGTGCAGTGGTAGCTGGACTGCTAATCTACCTCCACCTACCGTCACATCTCAGGGGATTGGGGATTACAACAACAGGATTTAGGATTTATATTTATATATTTTTTATATTGACATATTTTCTCCCCCAAACCCCACTCAACTCCCTGACTAATTTTCCCTTCTACGGTTTTATTCACTGAGACTGATGGTGGATGTTAAACTCACCTAAACTTAAGATCTAAACTCTGCATTTTCCTCCATTCCTTTGGATTCGTCCAAGTGAGAAGGGTGCTATTTTATTATTTATATTTTATTTGATGGCGTAAATTACTCTACAGTCAGGTCTCAGTTGTTGCCTGTGCAAGGTGGTTCCCAACCTGGGCGTCAGGATCCCCCAAGTGGTCCCAAGATAAATTTGAGGGTGCAAAGGTTACAAAAGAAGAGGAAAAAACATATTTCTGTCACATGAAATAGTTGTTTATCATGACTTTTCTCAAATCATTGTGTTTTTGTTTTTAGAGAAAACAATCTCACGCCATGGTTTGTTTAATAGTAGAAAAATTATAATAAAGATTTTGATCATAAATCTTCATAAGCAAAAAAAGTGTTTTGTTGTTTTGTAATTTAATCTTTCAGCCTCTCAAATGTGATGATTAGCTGTTTTCTCTGTTTTGTATTATTCCCAATTGAACATCTTTAGATCTTGGATCTTTAGTCAGAGAAAACAGGTGTCCTCACTTCACAGCACCTATGTCACCTTACTGGCTTTGCGAGGACTTGAGGTCCTCATAAATACAGTACCATTCAAAAGTTTGGACACACTTTCCCATTCAAGTGTGTCCAAACCTTTGACTGGTACTGTACACTTACAGAGACGTGACTTTTCTGATGTCAAACAGCCTACAGGACTCTACAGGGTGAAACTGGAACAACCAGTCTGGGATTCATTTCTACTATGGGGGCAATGATTATTAAAAACCTTTGTTTGATGATTTCAAAATAAAATGCCTAAAAATGTGTGCTTTTCTTCAATTTTCCAACTTTCAATTGTAAATCTACCTGATGTAGTGTAGTGTTTTCTTGTTTACTTCAGGCTGTACCAAGAGAAGTGAATCACAATCCCAGTTAATAAAACCATCACGGGTTGTTAAAAAACATCTTTCCTTATGCTGGTCTCATCTAATAAAATAGTTTTCAGAACATTTCCAACATTAAATGCAGTACATTTAATTAAGGAAGTTCAAGCACTGCCAAGTTAACATTTTATATGAATAAAATAAATAAAAATAAATTTACATATTGAAGTTGACTGGTGGATCAACATCAGATATCTGGACTGGGTTGGACCAGCTATTTCTAAACCAATCACAGCTCCTAGTACTGGCTAGTTTTAAACTACTGTTTAACAACCATTCAAACTTAAGGAATGTCTTGGCTAGTAAAGAGTTTAGTGATGGCAAATCAGTTGCTAGGAAACATCTGTAGTGCCATCCAATCAAAAGCAATCAACAATGCAAACAGGAAATCAGTGTAGCA
>JAVQJD010019307.1:0-30566 GCA_036023655.1 Nannoperca australis
ATATATTATAAAATTTAATCAGTGAAAATGTTAATACAAACTAGGGCTGTGTGATATGGTTAATATCAGTATTATAATGTATATGAGTCAATGAGAATATATTGTCAATGAGAAAAAAAAAAAAAGAATTATATACAGTACCAGTCAAAAGTTAAAAAAATGTAATGGAAATGGAAAAGATTTGTAAAATTGCTTAAAATCTCTCTTTAAAGTCAAATCTTTTCATAAATGTAAAACAATGTTAGCGTTAACTTTATTTGCTAAATCTGATTTTCAGAAATATTACTTTGAATTATCGCCCCAAAGTCAATAATTCCCCAGTAATTCCTACAAACATTTCAAACAGGTCTTAAATGTAATTTAACATTTCCAGTGTTTGTATAAGAGTATTTGAATGTATTTGAAATGTTAGGTAAATGTAGACATCTAACAAGCTAAACATTTTGATGACAATTTAATGTTCAAGCCACGCAGTTTGGTGGTTAAGTCAAATGTAAATTGTAAGTATAATGAAAAAAAAACATGTCTGAGTTCTCAGTAATGAACCTCAGCTGGTGCAGAAGGAAGTTCTCCTCCCCCAAAGTCATCGACACACGTGCAGGACACTTACAAAAGCAGAGTTTTCTCTCCTCATATGAACAAGCTCAGGAGTAACTTCTGAAACCAGAGGTAAGATAATAACTGTGTGTGTCTATTTCTCTGTTTACTGTCAACATCAACTGCTCTGTCTTTGAAGTACACATTTATTACCTTTATATTATATCTTATATGTTCTGCATTTGTATCTCAGACATCCAGCTGACCCTGTAACTGAACTTGTGGTCTTTAATCTGAGGTTGTAGTCGTTTGTCTGAGAATTCTGGCGGAATCCATTTTATGACAAATACTTTGTTTACTACTTGTGCAGATTTCAGCGGGAACAATGGCACACAGCATTTGTAACAGCAAGCACATTGCCATTGGGACCAACACGGGGAAGGTTACCTCCGAAAATGTCATCAGTATTAGCGGTGAGTTCAACCTCCGCACGCTGGTTGTTGTTGCCGATGTCAGTTTTGACAGTTGGGTTAGGCATCAGCGATGCAGAAAGTAGAAGCTTGCTGTTTAACTATTTCATATCCATCACTTGCAATAAAAGATCTTTACAACACAGTTAGATTAAGAGTATGATTATGTAAATTAAGTTTATTCCCCCTTGTTCTTATTCTTCGTGGTACTGGCAACTCATGTAACACAGGAAGTGGACGCAGCTCTGGATCCACAGCTTCAGGGAACGCCGGCAACACGAGTGGTGAGTTTTGTGTCTCATATTGTTAAAAAGAGAACCAACTATTTAGTTGACACGTTTTTGTCTCTTTTAACAGATTTTTTTGGTCACAGAATAAAAAATAATAAAAGTAGGAACTGGAAGAACTGTGGATCCACTTTTTTAGGGAACACCGACAATGTGAGCGTTGAGTTCTATGTCTCATGTTGGTGGGAAGCAGGAGTGGGCAGTTAATGATTTCTGATACATAACTCATGTTCAGAAATTAGAATCTGTGCAGTAAGATTAACAGTTCATGTGATCGCATCTATTTATTATGTTTGCGTTTAACAGGAGGACAAGCATTCAATATTGCCAAAATAACTAACTTGACAGCTGTAGAGAATGCTGGAAACATCGGCGCAAAGAACACCTGCAATGTGATGGGTGAGCACCGTGTGTCACGTTGTTGGTCGTTAATCGAAATGGGAACTTTCATGATACGATAAGAACACACTAAAGACATCTAAGATTTAACAAGATGTAATTTTGTTCTATTTATCATTCACTGTATTTCAACAGGAGGAAAAGGAGTCAAAATAGATATTGGCAACGTAAGTAACATGGATGCTGGATCCAATGCAGGAGACATTGGTGCAGGGAACAACTGCAATGTAATGGGTGAGTTGTGTGTCTCACATTGTTGGGAAGTTTTGAAGAAATGGGCAGATTCATGGTTTCTGTTTTGTTACTGTGCGTTAAACAAATGCAAAAGACTGTTGGTGGATGCATGTCAGATACTAGTGCAACAACGAACGACGATCCAGGAAGGCCAGGTTTTGAAATGATTATTTTATTGGGATTTAACAACCTTTACTGGACAGCATAGCAGACAGGAAACGGGGGAGAGGTCACCGGCTGGAAATGAAGTGACGGCGTAACCATTCAGCTGCCAAGGCACTCCCAGAAAGGCCAGTTTGAGTAATAACTTTGAAGGCTCATCCGACTCTAAAACACTGTGCAGGGGTTCCTGATATAAACCCACCAATACTGAATTTGAGGCTGGTGCAAATATCCCTTAAATTAGTTTTTTAAACAACTATGACCAAGCTGTACCAAGTCATTTTAGTTGAAAAATAAACGTTGCTCGCTGTTGGACAAGATAATGGCATCACTTATTTCAATAATACCTCAAAGATATTTGTCTTTTCTGTACTGTAATTACTTGTTACCTTTCAGCTGACATATACACCAAAACCAATATTTCTATGTAAGTTCTTATTGACCTGGCCAATAATACAGCTCTGGAAAGTTATCCCAGCGACGATCATTTGATCTTGTCTCAATGAGTGCAAGGTGGCAGCAGAATGTCCATGTTCTTGTTACAGATAAATCCACAATGCGAGCTTGCACGTATTTCATCGGCCAACCCAGTGCCTTGCTGGATGACGTCACAGCGATTCTGTTTCATTTATTATTCTGTGTATTTGAACAGGGGGAGAAGGAGTCAAAATAGGTATTGGCAACGTAGGTAACATGACAATTGGAGACAATGCAGGAAACATTGGTGTGGGGAACAACTGCAATGTAATGGGTGAGTTGCGTGTCTCACATTGCTGGGAAGATGCTTAAGTGGACACTCCTCATGATTTCTGACTGAGACTTGAACCTGCACATTACAGATTTACAGTTTATGTGATTCTATTTATTTTTCTTTGTGAATCAACAGGAGGAAGAGGGGTCGAAATAAACATTGGCAACGCAACAAACGCAGGGATTGGGTTCAACGCAAGAGGAATTGGTGCAGGGAACAATATTAACATTAACTAATGTAGGGATGAGTTTTAGTTGTCACAAGGACACAGTTTGGATGTTTTGTGTTTGTAGGAATTATGTTTTCACTGTGTTTCTCCATCTTTTTCTCTTAGGAAATCCCTGTCCAAAAGATCATGGACCACGTTGCTATATGACATCCTATCATTGAGCAACAGAGGAACAACTGCTAATTTTTGAGAATATTTTCAGATTCATGAAAAAACCTGAAAAAGACTTGTTTTTGCAGCAAACTGACTAACTCCTCTGCCATGTGCCTTTATTATCTCACAATAAACCACATTGGAGATACATTTTTTATTGTCTTTATTGAACTATTTTGGACAGTTTCCCTTCTACAACTGACAACATAGTATTTCATAATCAGTCGATAACATGATGTGAAATAGTTATTAAGCACAATAATTATAAGAGCTGAGATGAAAACACGTAGGTACTCTATATGTAGTATTGCTTTGCCACTTCAGTCGCCATATTTACTTCTTTGAAAAATTGTGTTTAGGTAAATGGAAACCGAAACACTTTACTTACACACTACTACTTTACTTGATGCGTGTGTGCAGAAGAAGTCAGTTTTATGGATTGCATTCCTTTACACTGACAGGCCAAATCTTAACTCACTGCTGGAGATTAGGACAGTTTTACTATAAGTGATAAAGATCTTTTAATTTTGCTTGTATAAAAGGTGTATTCTAAGAAGGTGTTCAGTAGCTCAGTGAGTAAAGAAGAGAAACATGCTTTGTGTCGCCCTCT
The DNA here is from genome assembly GCA_036023655.1 of Nannoperca australis. Lineage (NCBI taxonomy): Eukaryota > Metazoa > Chordata > Actinopteri > Centrarchiformes > Percichthyidae > Nannoperca > Nannoperca australis. Next base: position 3,833 of record JAVQJD010019307.1, read on the forward strand.
CTTCTTTCTGTTGTTTTGTTTTCCAACTCTGATCCAGACCCGCATGCTGAACATCACAGCATGCATAATCAATTAAGTTCAAATGATATAATCATTTCTTGATGTTTGAAGCTCTGTGGGCGATGGGACCCATTTGATTGACTGGCTAACAGATGACATTGCTTTCCGTAAAGCCATGTCATTAGCAAAGAAAAAACTGTCAAAACTGATTCAGCGAAAGCCACAATACCCTGACTTTTAACTTCTAGTATGGGACTGTAGCACATTATTAAAGGTCTCCGACCACAGTGGGAACATGTTGATGGGAACAGCTGTAATTCACTTGATGTCTTCTGCTTTAAAACCTTAATTTCACCACATCCCCTTTTAATTATGTTCTTTTATTTCCTTTGTGTTAATGTTCCTCTGAGTGCAGTTATGAGAACCTGCTTGAGAAATATATTATCAGCCAGAAGGAAACGTGATTAACAGCATGTCCAGTAAATCACAGACATGCATGTGTGCATGCACACATGACCACACTTGCTCATTTAGTAATGTTCATCTGAATTGTTGCTTCTAGTATGGGCTCAAACTAAATTAAAACAAAACAGTTAAATCCTACATTTACCATAATGTCGCTCAATAGATCCTCTCTGTCTGGTGAATGCAAACATAGTTCAAACTCCACATCTGCAGCTGTGGAAAACTGACATTAAATAATCAGCAGAAGCCTAATCCCTTGTGGCCAAAACGTGACCTGACTTTGGTGAGAACGATTGTGAGATCAAGTCTTGGGTAATGCAACTGTGATTCTCTACGGGTGTAAAAGGAATGACAAATTAAGGAGAGAAAAACTAAATAAATGAGTGGGGAAACAAAAAATGTAGACGCTCAGATGAATATAAAAGTTATGTAAATAATAAGTCACCAGATCTCAACCTAACTGAACACCTATGGGAGTGGTAGATGGCACTCCACCAAACACCAAACACAACATGGAGCACTGAAGGTGTCTTGGTAAGGCAGTACCTTACCCCATGAGCCAGTTTTCATTCTGATTGCTAAGCTGTTCCACGACTCATTGGGAACATGTTGCTGCAAGAAGGCGTATGCATATGTGCATGTACACATTACCTCACACAAACACGAGTACGTAGACTCGTGTTTCACACCACACCAAGCACTCAGTCACCTTAACCAGGTAACATGAACTTCATACTCTGAAAGAGGGTGCATTATATTATAAATAGAGAGGGATTTAGGACGTAGCCCTTGGCCTTCTTGAAAACACAAATATTCATTTCTGGCAGTTCTGTTCCGGTGTTTATAAGATATAAGTTGCTTTTTAAGAAATGTCTTACTTTCTGAGATGTTCGTGTTCCTTCAGGAAGAGCTCAGTCCTTCTGTTATTCACGCCTGAGCTGCTCTTGTAGGACCTGAGTAAGAAAACAGAAGAGGGAGAAACCTCAAACGATGGAGTATCGAATTGACAAACAGTAACGGGATACAGCAAATAAAATAAAACCTGCATTTGATAGAGACAGTAGAGATCCAGACAAGAAATGTGCGGTCAGACAGACGTGTGCCACACAACAGAGGTCCAGGGCTGAAATCGAAGTCATTACATACAAATATGTATGAATTCCCCACGAGATCGGGCTCTGTTAATTGGTGCAAGCACTCTAGCTTCTTCATTCTGTTTGGTTGCTTCATGAAAACCTAAAGCAACGCCTCACCCTCCATTATCATGTTTAAGCAGGTTAACAGAAGAAGTCACCACCAGAAACATGTACCCCCCCCCCCACAGTCTTTGATTCAGTATAAAAGTAGAGAGTAGAGTATTTCCCTCCCTCCTAATAAGTGATGAGCCGTGATGCTGATTATGTACTTCCTGAGTTAAGGCTTTTAAGTGATTAGCTCTGCTTAACCCACAACTCTGTCCTCCATCTCTTATTTACACCATCCCCTCCCTATTTGGATGGATCATCAATTCATCAAGCATTACCTCTTCTGTGTGCCTCTCCCTTCACTGTTCCTCCACACTTCTCATCTCTATGGGAATGATTACAGTTCACTCTGCATTTTTGTAATCCGTCGAGATCAGATCAGGACACTGTCTCACTTTCTCTCTCTGTCTGACTGTCTTGCTCTCCATCTCCTGCCCCTGATAAAGCATTCCTCGGTATCGGACAGGCCAGATGTAACCACTCTCCCTCCGCTTCGGCTGAATGAAAGCCTTGCGGTTTGATTTACTGTAGAAGGCACTTAGGAAAGATATCCCCAGAGAAAGAGAGAGATACACAGACACACACAGAAAGAGAGGCAGAAAGAGAAAGAGAGAGAGAGAGAGAGTGATGGAGATTGACTAATAAGAGGAGGTGCCTCTTACTAGAGGATGAAACATGATAGAAGGAATGAAGACTATTAAAGGGTGGGGGAATTCGGCAAAAAACTGGACATTTCTGCCTCCTCCTGGTTAAGGACAACATAGCAAAAGTCCACAGAGGAGGAAGAGGATCAGCTGTGCCAACATATTTTATACTTGAGAGGCAGATTTTTAAAAAGAAATGGTCATAGTCAATGCAATGACTAATGACCGCTTAAAATGATTAAGAAAACTAAAATCATTTATAGTATCTTGATTTTGTTGGTTGGACAAAACAAGAAATGTAAATACATCAGCTTGCGGTGGGCATTTTTCACTATTTACTGACATTGTATAGAATAAGCAATAAATTAATTAATCAAGATCACAATCGACTGATAAATCAACAATTAAAATAATCGCTAGTTACAGACCATAATTGCATTTTAATCAAAGTGGCATTCTCCAAAAACAAAACACACACACACACACACAAAGGCGTGGTCCCAAAGATACAAGTAATAGTGTAAATATAACAACAGGGTTGAAGTGAGGAAATTAAAAATAACATTTGTATTTCAACAGAACAGAACTGGTTGTGTAAACTAATTGTCAAGGAAAAAAATCTGTTGATGATTTCCCAGCCAGTGAAACTAGGAGAGGTTATAGCATGCGAGAAAAGATGTGTTTCAGCCTGGATTTCAAAATCTCAACAGAGCTTGCGTCCCAAATATACAGTGACTCGAGATACAAGACTGGAGAGTTAAGAAGGAGCCAATCACTTGAGGTCAAAAGGAGGATTTTGAAATCAGCCTCTCGCTTGTTTTGGTAGCCAGTGCAAAGACATCAGGACGGGTTTTATACGATCAAACGTTTGCATCAGTGGTGTCCTGGAGTACGTTGCCTTTGCTAAGTATACAATGAATTTTATTGTCAAGAGATGTATGAAGGTGCTTACTCAATGTCTCTGTGAACGGAGCCCAAGAGGTCCTCTCGCTCTTGCAGGCTGAAGAAGTTGCTTTTGGTTTTGTGGAACTCATGAGAATAGTCCTACAGGAAAAAAAACAATATGACATTTAAAAAAAAGGCAGCACGACTTGAAGATACTGACAGAATGAAAATTCACGAAGTCAAAATGTATAACAATTTCACAAATGTTACTTCTTCGAAATATGGAAAATACTTAAGACGACTTAAATGAGGAGCTGAAACACTTTTCAAGTAATACCAGAAAGGGAAATAATTGCATGTACCTGCAAAATGTCTCTGTGTCTCTGTAAGGTGTGCATCAGTGCTGCGTTATGTGTCGAGGCTCCCGGCGTGTTTGTGCATTCTGCCATTTTGTCAATGACTTCTGTAAGCTGCAAAACAAAAACAAAATAAAAGTGATGTCACATAGCCATAAAAACCATGATTTTTTTATTTTTTATTATAATAAGCAAAAAAAACTTATGGTCTGTACAACCTGTAAAATAAACAGTAGATCTCACAGCAGTTAAAAAAACAGGATGACACAATCAGGTTTGGTTGGCTGCTCACTTCTTTTTTTCTATTGGAGAACACCAATTATATATAGGTTATATATTATAATTTCATATTTTTCCATCTGCTGCGCCTGGGACTTCAAACTGCTGCTACTGAACTGAACCCTAAAGCCCCTTCAACTGTGGCTGTTAGTGACCATATATGTGATATTTCACTTACACTGGCTAATAGTTGCTCCAGCTCAGTAGTCATGGCCAGGAGCATACTGTCTTGAGGTGAGCCAACAGAATCAGACCTGATTTAAGAATGAAAGGGAAAAGATGCTAAAGTTCAAGGTCACGCTCAGTTTTTCTTTTTGTCATTCCAGCTATAAAAGTACAGTTGAATGTCCAACAAAAGTCAGTTATTCAGTAGGAATGTAAAAACATGTGTTTGAAGTAGACAACAATGGAAGTAACACACCTCAAAATAAAAAATTAAACGCTGCCAATGAATTTAAAGAATTTTCACAGATTCTGAAAGCAGAAATACATCCAATTTGAGCCAGATGAGTTCACACAGGTATTCATTTATTTATTTTATATCCAAGTTCAGGAGGTACATCTAGGTTGTTAGAGTGAAGTGAGTAGCGTGCTGCCGACCTGCTGTCTCTTGTCCGCTGGTCCCGGTTGCTGCTGCTGCTGTAGCTGGTGCAGAGCTTACTGAAGGAGACCAGCTTGAGATCCAGCTCATTCTCCAGCTGCCTGGCCTGTTTACGCAAATCTGAGTGAAGAAACGGAGAAACACACATTACGAGATGGAAGCAGACATTTCATATCTGACCAAAAGAAATGTTGGAAAACTAATACCTGATATCTGGGAAAACTCAATAATAAATAAACAGGCAATAAAAAGCATCATAGAAGGAATAATATAGACATCATACAAGACAACCCACATAGCAGACTGATATGGCCCAGGTGTAGCTTCTTTTTGAGTAACTATTACATTTGTATTTACAAATGTAGAAACTATAAAATCCCTGTGGATTAAATCAACTCGTATCAGTACTTTGTGGGAGGATTACTGCTTGACAGTCATTAGAACATGAAAGCTACTTGAGGTGAAAACATTGGTTGAGTGACGAGTTGATCGATTTTATGGTCAACAATGAATGACAGTATATGTGCAAACATCTCGGTTAAGATATTCACATCATCTTTGTTTTACTGTTAAGGCTGCTAGGCCGTCGTTTGTACTGAACTTTTAATGATGTACCTTTATTTAACTTTTTTACATATTTCCTGCAAACAGGTAGCAGGGGGTCAAACAACCAAATTAAATTAAATTAAACACACCTCGACACAATTTAAGTCAACTGGAAGAAGAAGACTTAAGATAGCAGCACGACCGTCAATAACTGACTGTGGATAACTTTTCAAGTTCGACTTTATCGGCTAACAAGCTAACGTTAACAGGTTAGCTTGGAAGCAGCTGAACGTTAACGATTATTAACGTAACACATCACGGAACATGTTGAATGTGTTTGACCGGAACCGGCGAAGAACAACATAATATGTACAAGCAGATAGCTGTATTAAATTAGATGCTTTAAAATGATTTACCTTCCCAGTCGTTGCTTCTGGTTGCCATGTTTGTTGTTGACATGTCATCGTCAGCCGTCAAGAAGAAGCCACTGTCGAAAATGGTCAATTCACGCACAGCGGCCTCTAGTGGTTTCCGGCCGCAGTTACTACAGTACTCCTTAGCGAGGATTTTCACTCATTATTATCCCAAAGGGTTGAAATGTGAAACACGATAGCAAAGGCCTAATAGGCTTATTGATTAATAATTGAAACACACTCATCGCTGGACAAAATCTTCTAGTAGTTGGCATACCAAAATAAAATACCCCATTACAAGTTTTGAATTCAGAACAGAAGTATTAGCAGTACAATCTACTTAAAGCATCAAAAGGTAAAGCAGCTACTGGGAAGAATGGCCCATGACAGTGTTATTTCTATTAAAGGATATGACTGGGTTATAGTGCATTAGTGTGTCAGCAAAATCCAGTGTTGTTGTGGTTGAGTTGGAGCCAGTTTAACTGCATTATATTGTATGCTCTTGTAGATTAATATGTAAAAATGCATTAAATAAATGTGTTTCTTCATATTGAATTTTAATCTGTAAAGTAACTGTAGCTCTGAGATAAATTAAGTGGAGTAAAAAGAACAATATTTCTGTCTGAAGTATTAAGGACTATGAAATGGAAGGAGAAAGTAAAATAAAGAGCAAGTGCCTCAAAACTGTGTTGGGATAAGTGTACTTTCCACTACTGGTAGGCTTATTATTAAAAGGTTATCACAGCATTCGTCCATCATAATAAGTGAATTCGTTTTTGAAAATAATGAATGAAAAGACATTTCAGATTTTATGCGGGGAGAACAAATGGAAAGCATAGGCTACATCTTATGTATAATATATCTAATAATTACAGATATTAAGATTGTAACATTATTCTGATTTATATACAGTCTGTGTCAGCCGTCACATGCTAATCTCAATTCATTTTTCAGTCAGTTGCCCCATTTAAGAGGCTGTGTCAGCTCAGGTGTTGTGTAGAGAGCAAACTGTTTAACCATGGACCGTTTCCATCAATAGGTATGATTGTGATGCAGACTTGTACATTTCACATATTGTCCACAAACATGGTTCACAACAGGACTTGTTTTAATCTTTCTTAGTTTTTGTTTATTTATCTGTGGTAATTTATTATCTTATATATTCTATATGAACTTATTCCAGCTCTCTTTTTAAGCTATATTAATTTGACTGAAATATTAAATCCCATGGTGCCAATCAACTGTAAATTTTGCTGATATCTTGTGTACCATTTTAACATGTTTAGTATTTTCGGAAACTTTGAGACCTCTATTAATTCAAATTGACTTCTGTGGATTTGAAGGTGTAAATTCTAATCCATTCCATGACCTTTTACCAGTGGGATTCCCCTATTAAGTTCATGTTTCGCAGGTTGATTGTTATTATTGGTTTGCTGCTCACCAGTCAAAGTGTCAATAGAGAAAGACAAGACACAGATGTGATTGAGGTACATGTCACTCGTATTGTGAATCTCTCTGTTTCTTTGCTCATTCTCTTTATTCATTGTCTTGAACATAGGCAGTCATGGAAATCACAATAACAGCAAGACTGGTGATCATGTTGATGTAGAAGACAATGACGATGATGATGATGCCATCGATGGTGGAGATGAAAAAGAACAAAGACTTTGGGGTGTTTTCATCATTCTGCAGCCAACGTCTGCAGATGAGGCCTTTCTTTCACACTGATTCGGCTTTTTCTCTCAATTCTGTCATTCCTGTTTTCTGTCTTTCTTACATCTTTCCTTTCTTTTGTGATGTTTCTCTTTTTTTAAAAAGTGCTGTGAACAACTGACACCAGTAAGCACCTGAACTCCAGTCCAGGATCCTGCTTAGACTAGCCGGACCAATGGAGCCGGAGAGATGGAGGTTGGGGGAGAAGAGGAAGAGAGGAAGGGATGGAAGTGCAGGAGGAGGGAGAGGAGTAGGAGATAAGGAAGTGTGATGGAAGCGCTCCCCTCTTAGTGCTGGATCCTCCTGATGGACTGAATCTGGGGAGTCTGAGAGTGGGAGCCAAACTCACGGTAACATTTGTACTCTCCTCCGCGACAGTCACACTCCATGATGTACTGGTGGCCACGGTAGCCAGGGTACTGGTAGCACACAAAGCTGCAGAAATCAACAAGAACATGCTAATTAATCATATGCATAAACTTAAACATTGTTTAAAATAGTGATGTAATCAGCTGAAGTTTATTTCCAACCAAGAAGGTGAAGATGTTTAAAGCGTCATTTTACATGACAATGGACTTACGCTCCACACTGAATGTGCATGGATCCAACCTCGTTGTTCATCCAGCCCATGGCCTGCAGAGAGGGGTAGTCATCACACAGCTCGAACTGACGACCCATCATGTTCTCCGTCTCGAAGATGGTCATGCGGGACTCCTTGTGGTTCTGTACAAAGGAGGAGAAAGGAGGTTTAGCACACCTTGAGATGAAGCTCAGCCTAACGTGAACTAAGGGCCGTTACTGGGTTGTATATTAAACCTACAGCACAGCAGATGGGCCTAAAGGAAATCATCCTCTCAATGCGGTAGGAGTTGCTGCCACTGTAGGCCTCAAAGCGGGGATAGTCTCCCTTCTCCAGGACAAACTGCTGGCCGCAGAAGCTAGAGTGCTCGTAGCCCACCCAGCTGCAAGCAGAAAGTGAATATAATTAAATCAGAATCCAAGGAATTTTAGTTTTGAAATCAGCTGTAAGAAAAAAGCTCTCTGGATACGTACGCGCCGCACTCGACCTTAAGGGAGCGGATGTTCTCCATACCACACTCCATGATGTTCTGGCAGCAGGCAGTGAACTCCATACGCCTGCCCTGGAAGTACTCCTGATCGTACACAGTGATCTGTAAAACACAAAAGAAAACGTGGAATAGGTTGAGCCTAATACAGACGGAGTAATTCAGTCAGCTCTCAAAGATACATAACAATTGAGAAACTTGCGTTGAAACATGCATTGCACTTGTTGTTGTGCTGATGGGTAATGTAGTGTTGAACATGTCCGCCATATGCTTACCTTCCATGGTCCCATGGGCATAGGGTTTGTCAGAGCCATTTTGTCCTTTTTCTCAGTAGTACCTGTGGGGAAACACACAGACAGTCAGGGCCAGGATGGAGAAAAAGATCTAAGAAACAAACCTGTATAAGAGCTTACTATCACGTATCTAAACAATCACATGAACTTCATTTTGTCTGCTGCTCTGAGAGGCATTATTTTCTCCAAGGCTTGCACCTTACTGTTTACTGTGTTGCACACTTAACTCCCATGTTTCTCACAGGAGACTACAGCATGAGCCTATGACCTAAAGCGTCCTGTTTCCTCTTCTTAATTTGTTTTAACCTCCAGTTTTGAAATGACTCCCTTATTTGCAGCAAAGGTAGTAAACAAGCTTCACTCAGACCAAGTAGCACTCCCTGCTGTTTAGTGGATATATTGCATTAGAGACCCTTACACATGTCCATAGATTGGGAAACTGTACAGTATTGTTAACTAGTTTAACCTACCTAAACTGGTGAGCTGTGTGTCGCAGTGTTCCACTGAATGGTCTGCAGAGACGGTGTGTATGGGGGTATATATACACCCATGCGTGCCAGGGGCCAGGGGGCAGGCACGCCTGGACTCATGTCAGCACTTTGCTTTGGACTGCATTGTCTTGTTGTGTGAGCCACAGAGGGGTTAACACACAGACACACACAGTGATTCATGCAAACACAAAGAGGGCACACGGCTACACTGCATTACCTACGCCTCTGTGTTGAATCTATATGTTGGGAGAAAAAACAGCGTAGCTTTCCCCACCAGTATGTAGATCTATTATTAAATATGCCTATATGAATCTGCAGTTCACTGGTAAAACTCTGTATGTTGCTATTTTGATTCATGTTGAAAGCAAAGCTGATTCCAGGATTCAATTTCATGCAGGATTATCAAAAAAGCTTCCTTTTTTTGTATTCACTTGCACTCACAGTATATTTTAAAGCAATATTAAGTATATAATAAGTAATTAATCAAATAATAAAATGAAACTGTTTATAGTGATTTATCGTCATATTAATGTTAGTATAAAGAGGTCAATTCACCATATGACACTTTTGCATGCACTTATGTTGCAGAAATTATTGGTAATAATCAACAATTTGGCAGTTAGTCAAAGTTATATTTTCTTTGAATTATTAGTTATTTACGTGTATTCAACCAATCACATGCCAGACACTCAAAATGTAATAAAAACACGTTATACTCGCGTTTCTATTGTGTAGAACACTGGTGTTTGTGGCAGGAGGGAGGTTTTATTTATTTATTTATTTCATCTGTTTATATTGTATGGCGTTATTATATGCAGAGTTTGTCTCAGCACCCCCAACTCTGATTGACTTCCAGCGTCCGTGCTCATTAATACATGTGCAGCACGTGTATCAGACATCATCATTTAGTATGTCAAGACTCAGATCAATTGTTTGTCTCCACCCTGTGTCGACTCATTTTGAAAAAGCATTACAACAGTAATCTAATTTCCTGAAACTTGGATACCAAGTTTCATGACAGACTGGATCAATGGCGTTAACAGCGGATTTGAATTAGGAAGATGGTGGCCGTGTTGAAAATCTAATCAGGCTGTTTTCTTGATCATTTCAAAATGCAGCAAACCAGGAAGTGTATACAGTAGAGGAACACGTTTGTTGTCGAGTAAAATTTTAATTAAAATGGCAGCAGTCCATCTTGAGCGTTTGGTGGGAGTACAGAGATATAAAGATTTTCTTTGTGAACACCGGCTGACTTTAGGAATTGGGCTGTGTTTGTCCTGTTTTCACTTTGTTGTTTAAATGTGAGTGGTGAATGAAAGTACCTGTTGCTATTTTTGGAAAACCTGTAGTGTTTGTGAATAAATCAACAATGAAGGTTAGCAGGGGGCAATGGCACCGACTGAACGGTCTCATTGGCAGGACTGGCAGCGCTTTGGCATCGACTGATGAGGTGTAATTGGCAGCTTCACTTTCAGGTGGCGGTGTGAATGGATTATTATTACACAGGGCAATTGTGGGGGAGCCAAAGTCGAGTTGTTCATTACTTTTTATGCTTTTGATTGATCTGTATCAGTCTTATCAAGCAAAGCGCACACACACACACACACACACACAAATCTTTTAAACACAAACTGCTATTTTCAATTTTTAAAGCATTCTTCACTACTTATTAAATTTTTTCCAAATATCTGAATTAAAATGTGTGTTTTGCAGTATTTTACACTGCATTTCATTGTGTTGTTATAATAAGCAAACAAAACAGGGAGAGCAGCTGGTAGGTACATAACTGACACCATCCTCTCTCCTCTAGCTGCACTGAACAATAAACATTTAGGAATGGCTTACTGAGGTCAGCACATTGCCCAGACTCTCTGTCTGTGTATGTGTGTGTGTGTAATTCCCTGATTGTGTCTACAGCAAAGAGAGAGACACACACACACACACACACACACACATGTGAGGATATTACAAATAATACCACAAAAAAAAATAATTTGTGAGCACATTCCTGATTGAAGTGGATTTGTTCAGATCAGAACGTTAGACAGGACAGGCATACATGTCTATGTATGTGTCCATTTGTGTGTGTGTGTGTGTGTGTGTGTGTGTTTCTGCTGATGGTAGCAGCAGCAGCTCAGACGTGACAAAGAGACGAGCAGACTCAGCAGGCCGATGTGAAGAGCCCACATTGACCATCATATAGATGTCACACACATAACAAAACCTCAGTTTCTTCTATACATGTTTAACAGACCGCCCCTCAGCACACACACAGTGTCTCTCACAGACACACAAACAACATGCATGTTTAATACTCATTACAAAGAAATAAGCTAAAACATACAAACCTGTCTTCATATCTGTTTCAAAAAAGCCATCCTTAAATTTAAAGTTTTCCAAGCAGGGCTTTTGTGAACTTGAGAATTTAATATAAAAGTTAGGTTATAAAAGTAGTTGTATTCCTCCCAGTTGAACTTTAGCGTTTACTTCTAAGCCAGAAAAACCTGTAAAGACTATGCAAGAGCTTTTGGTCGGTATATAAACTGAAACTTCTCGGTTTAATTGAACGACATTGCATATTCAGGGTCAGGGGCACCCTTCAAAGCTAAGTAATAAATCATTCTTATATCTTCTTCTGCTACAGGACAAATCAAAGTCAATATTAGAAACCGGGTTTGCAGTAAATGCAGACTGCCTGTAGAGTGCAACATTTCCACATAAACCCTGAGTTTCAAGATGATGATTAATTAAGGCAATTTGACACTCTTATCGACCTCTGACCCTGATCATGAACACCTCTGAATTGTTAGGCAGGCCTTTGTCTTTAACTGGTGCTTTGTTGTTGTGGCTGCTGTCAACTGCAGTTACAGCTGTTCTGGCACTGTTATCATCGCACACGCAGCCACTGCAGGGCTGTGACGGACAGTGACTTCCACTGAGTCATGCACAGACTTTACATGCATCAGTAGGGAGTGAAAGACCAACAGAAATACGAAATAACCCTCACAGAGTTGTTTCCACTTAGCTTCTCCAACTGTGTTCCAATGATGTTGGATTCAGTCTTAACACAGCTGAGCCTTTTGGCCTAAATGATGAACAAAGAAAAGAAAGGTGTCACTTTTCCTCCAGTTTAGTTCGCTCTAGTTATTTGTGTACTTCTTTGTGACTTTAGGATATATCTGTGTTCTTATGTTTCTGATGTGGTAACTCCCAACCTGGGATTCATTATCCAATAGATTTGACATTTTGTTCAATCAGTTATCCAATGACAATTGTACACCGGTTCTAAGCTGACTATTTATGGGTTTCCCTCATGTCTTTATCCAGTTGTTTTCACAAAGGCTGTAAGTCAATCAGTGTACTCCAGTCCCATTTGGATGTTTGCCTGATTCAGCTGTATACTGCGAAGTCACCTGACTTTAACTACAATTCCTTATTGGTATATATACAGGCCTAATGGTAATATTTAAGTGACGTCGTTGCTATTTAGGCCCCTCAACAGAAAAAAGAAAGAAAAAACATATTGAAAATATTAGGGGTATTTTGAATAAATCGCTGGGTTTGTGGGTCGCTTGGTTGATTGCAGCGTGCGCAACTGTAGCGCAGACTGCGCGCAGAGGCACCGTGCTGCTGAGGGCTGCCGCTGAGGACCCCCCCCACACACACACACACACACACACACACACACACACACACCTCCTTGACAGCAAGGGCCATCTGCCGCCCCTTTTTAATTTCAAACTCAGCAGATTATTTCCCACAGACTCCTATAGCCTCACTTGGCACACGCGAAATAGCGCCTCAGAGAGCAGCTGCGAAGAAAAGCGGCAGAAAAGAGCCCGCTTTCCGCTCATTGCGCTCAGCCAACGAGAGCAGGGGCTCGTTTGCATGCAACCCGTCTGTGGAGACAGACTGCGGGCTCATAAAGACGAAGCGGATTTGAATTAAGCACCGGATAACAGACAGCAACTGTGCATCCTTCGGCGAGGGAGGGAGGGAGGGGGGAGAGGGAGGCAACTGTTTTGTATCTTGGAAGCCCTGGGTTAGAAGAGGGGGAGGAGGAGGAGCGGAGAATGAGCTATTCTTGTACCAGCAGCAGAGGCAACAGCCAGGACCCATCAACCGCTAAGAAGCCTGCTGGTAATAATCCAGGCAGAGATACCGGAGGCGCAGACAGCAGCGGTAGCGGCAGCCCGAAGCAAACGGCGGCGATGAAAGTGAAGAAAGGTTGCAACTCGACCGACGTGGGAGTCCCGGTGACCACGGAGGAGGACCTGCTCGCCGGCGCGGTGATCACTCCGGAGGATGTTCTGGGCTTGCAGAAGATCACAGAGAGTAAGTTCACCGCTGTTGTGTCGGTTGTTGAGTGCAAAAGGAGGACGAATGTGCAGAAAGGTTACAGCTCCTCTGAGTCATGTATCATGTCACTGCCATGTCCCCTTATTTATGTAATGTACACAGGCCCTATTCAAACGCATGGTAATGCATCATTGGAGCCCCCTCTCTGGTAAATGTTGCCCACCTGTCTGCAGATGTGCATGAAACCTCCACTTAGGTATCTTGGTAGCCCTGTGTCCTGTACAGGTGAGGTGTCAGCCTACCAGTGCTGTGTAGAGGTTTAAGTCTGGCTCACAATCATGGAGGTGAGTGTGGCGTTCAAAAACCTTCCATGTGTGCAGTTTATGTGCTGGAAAACCAGACTTGATGGGAGCAGTGAAGGACTCCCCAAATGCAGATAATAGTTAATCGCTGAACACACTCTTACATTTGATCATCAGCACGTCTTCACTTCAGGATGATTTTATTTGACTAGAAAGGTGCAGAGTGAGGTTCTGGGGTGACGGAGGGGGTCATCCTTCAAAGCAGCCTGTATCTGCTTCCCTTTGCACAAGTTCACATTTAGTTCAGCGTGGAGGTTTTCTTTTTTTATTTTCATTCCTCTCCAGAGAATTAAAACACCCAGGCCTCATGTTTGTGTGTGTAGCAGTAGCTGAACTATGTAATTCAATTATTTACAGATATCTAAATGACTTCATCTTCTAACTCAGTGGAATTGTTGTTAAAACGTTTAAATGTCTACCAAATGTCATAATACTCAAATACATGTAAAAGTCTTGCATTCAAAACATACGTAAGTAGCTAAAGTAAAAGTATTTGTTATGTAGACAAACAGTCAGACAATAATGTATATTGTTATATATGACATTATTGCATTGTTGTTAATGATGCATTCATGTTTAATTAGCATTTTACTGTTGTAGTTAGTTGAGCTGGAGCTAATTTTAACCACATTATGTAGTGTTGTTGGGTAGTTTAATCTGTAACAATGTGTCATATTAAAGTAGCTGATAATTTGTTTTGTTTAGTAAAATCTCAATCAGGAAAGAAACTTGTGACTAAAGCTGTCACATGTATGTAGTGAAGTAGAACAACAACAACAAACAGTATCATTAACAACACATGAAAGCTGTAAAATAAAGTACAAGAACCTCACAATTGTATTTTAAGTACAGTACATGAGTAAATCCCCCACTTCATCGTATTATATAGATTAGATATCTAACATTCAAATTTCTGGTCTTTTTAAGTGTTGCTTTGCTTGTGTTCCTAAGACAACATAGTCATTTCCAAACATTTTGTGTACAAAGTAATGTTTCGGCTCAGTGTATGACACTCTTTTAACACAAGTGCAACTGCTTGATCACTGAAAAACAAACCAATTTGAGGTATATTTTCATGGTAAAGGGCCTCTTCTGTCACTTGTGTAGCTGTAGTGATTACCATACTTGCTGTAGAAAAGAGCGTGAAATATCAAATTTATTATTCATAATGAGACAGAATGAAAAGGCTGCTGATTACGTGGCGCATTACTTAATGTAGTTCCTTTTTTAATTATGTCACACCTCTAAATCTCAAACAAGCCTCTTATAGAGAAACACATGGGAGAGCTAGCAGCCAGGAAGCTCTTATGTCCACAAGAACACCTACATCTATGTACCAACTCAGGTTTTAAACCAGTAGTTAGCTAACAGGTGGCCAGCAGGGCATTCTATTTAAAGGCCTGTATAATACCTTACTTACACAACACGGATACATTGGCTGTTACGATAGTGAGTGAGATAACATGCAAACACTGTTAGATTTCATCCCAGGTGTTTGGCCATTGGGGACAAATTCACATTTCCCTTTATTTCTGCATGCATAGTGACCTTTTTGTGAGCAGCCTTACTGAACACACGATGCAACAACACAAACATAGTCTCTTCAACTATCCCTACAGCCAAGAAACCTTTGCCCAAATCATATTTTTCATCACCTTATGCTTCTTCGCATTTTGTATTACTTCTTCATGCAGCTCTAGCTAGTACAGGAAGTTTATGTTGTGATGAGGAACAAGATCGTGTTTGTCCAGTCCAACATAATCACAGCTTACTGAGAGGAGGAAGAGCTCCGGGAACATCCTTTGGCTTGGCTTGTCCTTCCTCTTTGACTGGCTGTCACTGTAAAGTCTGGTAGTTTCTTTAATTGTCAGTTATTAGGAACAAGAGTATTTACTGCAGCTGTATTTTGACTTGATAGCACACGTGTGAGTGTGTTTCATTGTGTTTTTACCTGTGAGTCTGTGGTCCCCATGAGTGAGTCTATATGGGGATCGTGTATATAGTCTCAGTATGATTTGTAAATGTGTATTACACCATTTGTAATGTATTTTACTTACAGATTTTTAACTTCAACTTCTCAGATCTGATCCTTTTGGCTTTCAAAAAGCTTCCCGCACATACAAATGTCTCATGTTACGCACGGATCATGTTACTTTCACTTTAAGGATTTTGATACTGTATCAACGCTGGTCGCAGCTCCACAGATTCCTAAATGCGTTAAAGTGCTGGTGGAAAATGGGGACATCTGGGCTTTTGGCGTATTCACGTTTAATTTCAAAGTGGGAAATATGTTTCTCTAAATGGACAGAAAATGTTACAGTTGAAAATCTTGTTTTTCAGTTACAAATCATGTAATACACATTTACAAATCATATTGAGACCATATTCACTCCATAATCATGGTCCAGCTGCACAGCGATGTGTATGGGAGCATCGTAACGACTCTGTCTCCCACGCTGGACCCTATTATGGACTTGGAAACTCTCACTTTCCTACCTCGCAGCGTCATCGCTGGAGGCAAGAGGAGGCATGTGTGAATCACCACAGCAACGTGGATACATGCTCGAATCACTACGGCAACGTGAAGCATCTCCCCGTGGTTACAGCCAGCGGAGCGTGCACCTCTGTTCTCCCACACACTTCTTCCTCTACCTTTCTTGCTTTCTTTCCGCTCCTCTGCTCCTTTGTTTAACAGCGTAGTCACTTGATGGGTTACATAGACCCATAAAAGTACACAATTGCTCGGCCAAACAAAGCAGGAAGCAGCCTGAGCTCTCTCCTGAGAAGACACGGAAGCCCTTCTGTTGTTTTGTGACTCATCTGTCTCTGTTTTTTTGCTGCTGCACATTCTCAAGTGGCTGCAAGTGATTCCCTCTCTAAGTGGCTTGATACAGTCAAAACCTTTTTTTATTTTTATTTACTCAGTGGTGGTTGCTGCTGCTCGGAGCACAGATGCCTCACAGGAGAGGAAACTTCACTTTGTCTTAGGTACATTCTCAGAAAAGGAACTTTCAAATGCCATAATCAAAGCAAGCTGCTGAAAATGGCTTTCTGCTCAGCTGACTGATCTGATCCAAACTTATGTTCTCAACTGAATCTTAATCTGTCAGTGGGGAACTCATCACAACCATCGCCTGCAGCATTTCCGTCAGGGATGGAACTAACAGTTTCTAGATTAATCACTTGTTTTGCTTAGAGCTGAAACCATTAGTGTATTAATCAATTAGTTGATCGAAAGGAAAAATGATTTATTGAGTACTGCATTTTCACTTCTCAGGCAGAGCGCAGAGGCCACTGATTGGCATCAGCTGTTTCACGTATGTTTCACAATCATTGGCTCATTCACAGCTGTGTGGCTGCTAACATCTAATCACATTCATGCAGGTGAACAGCGCAGACGTGACACTCGAATGATTAGGCTCGATCCATAACCACTGCTCCCTCCATCACCTCAGCCTCCTCCTTGTGTGGTATTTTTTTTATTGTTGAGTTAACTAAGATTTTATGTTAATGAATATGTTTATTTAGGGGGATTAGCCCTCTCAGCAGAATCTTTGCTGCTGTTCAGATTCTTTGAGAGCCTTTCTTACCAAATCCTATATGACCATTTGCGGTAAAAAATGGTTGATTCCTTGATGGTGTCTCTGACTGAAGTGCTGTTCTAAGTGAAAAGCAGCAGCAATTTGTTTATTCAGTTTAACTTGTGATTCAGTACTATTTTGGTCCTTTATTTAATTGTTGAAGTCATCTTTTTAAGTATAAATGTCAAACATTCTCTGGATCCAGTTTCTCAAATGTAAGAATGTGCTGCTTGTCTTTGTCTTACATTATTGTAAACTGAATATTTTGTGGTTTTGGACGGTTGGTAAGACAAAACAAGACATTTTTTATTTGACCAAATGATTAACGGAGAATGTTATTAGCAGATTAATTGATCAGAAAAATAAATGTTAGGTGCAGCCCTGCTCAGATTCAGCTACATAAGACAAGTATTATTTTCTATATATCTGGACACCCTGTAGTGCATCACTGTGCTTATATGTTACTAATGTACAGTAAAAAGATAAAGATGCGTCATAATTAGGTTTTTAAACATGTTTTTGCTACTTTGGGTGCTTTCGATTTAACAGAAATTTTGTTTTAGCAAGTTTTACATGTAGAGTGTAAAGCATCAGCTTTGTTGTTATGGTTACCAGCAGTCTAACACAGGATAGATTTGTCGCTATGGTTACTGGAAGTTTCAGCTAGTCTGTGGTGTTCAGCTTCCAGCCAATCAGAAACAAGTATGTTCTGTTGCCACAGTATGTGTATTTACTGCTGTTTTAACTCATCTGAAACAGATGACAGGAATGTATCTCACGACGAGAAGTGTCCAACTAAGTTTAACCAGTCTAAGAACAATCACTATGCAATAAATGCCACTGTCAGTCGTTATGAACATCACTGATGAAGTTTCACAGCTATAAGTGACATTTCCTGAGTATGTTTAAAAAGATTCACAGTGGTGAGACTGTGTGCACTGGCCTGTGACCTGTGAGGTCTTTTGTGTGAAAGCAAAATAACCCAGTGATGATCTGTGAGAATGAGCTTTAGCAGTGTGCTGCTTCAGATCTGGTTCAGTTCAGTGCTCTGTACTGTGATGTTAAATGGGGTAGCAGGGGATGAAACCAGGCCAACTTGATTTGCTTGTCAAGATCATTATCAGATGATACAGATGGGTCATTTAATTAGAGAAGGCCCAACGTAGATATTGACTGTCTCTATCTTTAATTCAAAGACAAAAGAGAACAACCCTGAAGTCCTACAGTGAACTTCCACCAAACCAAATCTCAGGCTCTTCCTTCATCTCATCTCTTCATCTTTTCACTCTCCCTCATTTTACAGCTATACCCATTTTTACCACAGCATTGTTGCCATGACGCTGTGGTCATCAACAGGCAAATTCAGGTTAGTAAGGCAGCGGCGAGATGTGACACTCCTCCTCCTCATGCTATCAAACTTCGCAGTTCAGAGTGCTCAGGAGAAGAAATTATTTTAAGTTTGAGCGAAATTGGAGCTTTAAGTGAAAACACAAGTTTAAACTGAATTTCTTACATTTTCACAAAGATCCAGTGATATGTAGGCTAGTATGCCTATACGTAATACAGTCATTTGCACCAACGGACCAGACATCATCTACACTTATCGAAGTGTAGTTTATATACCTTTTTCTTTATTAAACAAGCCAAAATATAGTTAACTTGCTGCTTTCAAGTCAAGAGCTTACAGTTTTTGTTAAGTTGACTTTGCAAGAGAAGATTTGCTTGTTTAACAGTTTTTCAGGCAATGAGGACATGGTCATTTCTAAATGATCAATATAACATTTTTAGGGTGTTGATTATTATATTACTTGATGCTACAACAATGGATGAAACTTCAGACACCAGTGAAAAGCAACTGTCTTGTGGAAAAAGACAAATCTGTACGTGACCAGTACGATAATATTGGTGGATGCTGCAGGTTTTCTTGAATCACTCGTACTTTTTTCTTTTTGACGTTCAATCCACTCCTCTATCTTAAAACAATCACACTCATCTAACTCTGAAGTATAAATAGTATAGTATAAATAAAACGTTCATCACTTACTTTAAACAAGGCAGCAAGGCAGCTTAATTTATATAGTACATTTCAAACACAGAGGCAATTCAAAGTGCTTTACAAAGGTGAAGACAAACATTAGAAAGACATAATAAAATTGGAAAATAAAATAAAATTATATTTTAACTTTTGCACACAATCAGGTTAAATTATATGCCAAAAGGAAAAGCCCAGATTGAGATCTCTGTGATTAAATGTGTATCCTACTTGCACTACAACCATGGGAACTTCCAGTGAGGACGGACGGACCCACCAATCTGCAGCTCAAGTGGGACAGATTGAATTAGATCCCAATATCAGTGTCAGCTGTAATTTTCGCCTGCATGCATGTTGTGTTTATAATCCTTTAATATGGTTTCATGTGACAGTGATCTTAAACCATCGCACTGGAGGGTTCCCGAGCTCTGTCCTGTCCCAGAGCTATCTGGGTGAACTGCTAAAATGAGCTCAGAACCATTTATTTTGGCTGAATCTAGGTCACATGGTACAGCATGTGTTGAACTGTGGACCTGAGCTAGTCTGGTTGTGAACGGGTGATTTCTGCCACAGATGCTGCGAACGGACAGGAAGGATGTCAGCTGAGAGAAGACAGAAGATTTTATTTCTTAAACAGTCTCTTTCTATCTCTCTCTGTCTCTCTCTCTTTCTGTGTGCTGCTCTTTGAGTTCACTTTGGTAAATCAGCTGTTAATAATCTACCTTGCAGCAGCTTTTAGGGATCTCTCAAATGGTCATAAAGTGTTGTTGCATCATTGGCCTTGTCATTAGAGTGTTTTGTTAAAGTTGTAATCCTTAAGCTGGAGGTAACAGCAGATGCAGTTCAATATTACTGCAAACACTGGTTGAGCAGCTACTTTGTCAGACACGCAACAGAAGAGCAATGGTTACAATGTAACCAATCAATTTCCGCTTGTTTTAATAAATAAGTCAATCAATATTCAGTCTTATCACGCCATCAGCAAGTGTGATCTGATGTCATGCTGCACATGGCACGAGTAGTTTTCTAAACAACAGCAAGACACAGTAAAGTTGGTTACTTTAAGAATTGGGGCTGTGCAGCCTGTTGCCTGCAACTCTTCTTCTAACAGTTCACTGTGGCTGCTCCATCTTGTTCTTTTTCTTTCTCATATTAACATTTAAAACTGATTAACATTTGCACTCAGCCCTAACCTCTGTGACAAATACGTTGACTTCCCTGTGACTGCTTCACAGTAAAGTAAGCCTGCGTTTCACCATGTAAGTGCTTTTAATGTCAGGCACGTTTTACTACCCATTACACGAAATGCACAAACAAGATGTAATAATAAGTAAAGGGTATAAAATATTGGATCCAGAGGTCAACACATTTGTCTGAAGTCTGAAGCCTAAAGTCCTGGCAGGATTTTGTTAAAAGCTGCTGATGTTGAAGTTTGAAGAAGTGCTTTGCGGACGAGCTGTTTGGCTCAGTGAACACTCACCGAGCAGCTTTGACTGTTTATAGTTATCTTAGTGTGTTTCATCAGTCAGCCTGGACCACCAGAGACTTTGAATTCACGAAAGCTGCCTTTTGGTTGAATCACTCAATACTTACAAACTCACACACACACACACACACACACACACATTCCTGTCTGTAGGTGTTTACTATCACAGCGCAGATGGAGAGCTGACAGTCTGACAGCAGAGAGTCTGTTCACAGCTTCATTAGCTTCTAGCAGCAAGTTAACCTCAGACAGCTCTGTGTGTGTGTGTGTGTGTGTGTGTGTGCGTGTGTGCGTGCGTGTGTGCGTGCGTGCGTGCGTGTATGACTTGAGGTAACAGACTGCATGTAATTTACTACAAACACCTCAGGTTTTTGGGATACGAAGTGGGAACATGCGCACACCACAACAAACTCTCATTCAAACTCATTGTCCTCATGGGACTCCATTAGGAAGCTCAAAGGTAGCTATTAGCACAATGTTAGCCACAGGATGAGGACAACACCAGCTGTGGTACAGTGAATTATACACATGTGCAGATGTACCCTCTGCACACGTGCGCGTGTGCGCACACACACACACACACACACACACACTGATGCAGAACTGTTATTAGCTCCTTGCAGGCTGCTGAAGGTGTTTGTGTTTGTCTGTTTGTTTCGTGTGTGTGTGTGTGTGTGTGTGTGTGTGTGTGTGTGACTCTTCAGGTGTTGTACAGCAGTGTGTTCAGTGCTGTATGCAGAGCTGCTGTGTTTTAGAAGAGCCGACCTCAGCATTCAGGCTGACGAAGGAGCAACGGCACCGGATCATACCAGCTCTGTCAGGAACACACTCACCCTGTGCAGTAACTGGAGTTGACAACATGCTGTGACTTCGGGGTATATGGTTCTACTTCGGGCGTACTACTTGAATACATAAACATGAAAAATAACAAGCAGGGAGCGTTGTAAATAATCCTCCAGGGTGAATTAATGCAGAAGTAAACACTACGCAGGAAGCAAAAAAAAACCAGTAGAGCCGAAGCAGGTGGTTAGATGTTGTAGTTACACCTCCCGGCCAGTGGCATCATCGGATCAGGCAGGAAGCAGGAAGTGTCTGCTCTGCTGGGGAACGCTAATAAGCAGTGACGCCCGCCTGGTGAGGGCAAGCAGGATTAGAGGAATAAAAATAACTCTCTTTCTTACTGGATGTACGTGTGTGCGTGTGCGTGTGCGCGTGTGCGTGTGCGTGCGTGCGTGGGTGTGCACCCCTGTGCGACATCCATCATCAAGTGTTTACTTCCTTGCTAGTGTGGTCCGCTCTCGGTATTGTTCAGAGAGGATTGAATGCAAAGCAGCTTCCTGTTAAGAGAATTTATTTTCTTAGTTTGAACATTACAGCCTTTATTTATTATGAGTCATAAGGTTGTGAGGTATTTTTATTATTATAATAAGGATTCTTAGTTTGGGCTAATACAATACCTGAGTTTCATTTAACAAACTATGCCAAACAAATCAGTGGATCTGTTAAAATAAACAACTTTTCCCTAATGAAACGTAAAGTTTCGTAATAAAGATCAGGAAATATCTGATCAAACAACAGTAAAACGTTTTTTTATGTCTAAAAATCTGTCCCCACTAACTTTTCTGTACTCTCTGCTATGAACATATTTCTGTCGGAAAAAGTATTGACGTTCAACACCCAGCCCTCACAGTTATACGATGTATTGATCAGGGAATTTGTGTAGTTACTGCATTCTTTCTATTTTCATTTAAGCAATATTTGGTTCAAGTACTTTGTGCCTAACATGTAATTCTCTGCCCTCTTTTACTTTTTCTCTCAGACTATCTGTGCAGCCCGAACGAGAACATTTTCAACATTGACTTCACCAGGTTCAAGATCAGAGACATGGAGACCAGCACAGTGCTGTTTGAAATCACCAAACCTCCATCCACAGGCGAGTCACTGAACTGCTAAATATACTTTAAATACTTTTATAAACACATTATAAAGCAGCTTTGTACACATTGGTTGGACATATCCACTAAACAAATCCATTAACATGCAGAAACATCCTCATTTTCTACTGAATAAATGTATAATTGTTTCTGCTTGGTAGTAGACCATTCTGATTATTCTGATTTTCTGGGATGTTTGATATTGTATTTGTTGTAACATGTTTGTTTGAAAAGCCAAGGGAGAATTTCCATGTTGAAAAATACTTTATTTCATTTTATTCTGCTCTGTTTCATACAAACTGATCCTCACCATAGACAAAGCTGGGGAGAAGAGAGATATTGACCCAAACGCCGGCCGATTTGTTCGTTACCAGTTCACCCCCGCTTTTCTCCGACTGCGACAAGTTGGAGCCACGTAAGTGAGAACGTGTGTGAATCTTTATTTACAAGGAAGCAGTTACTGACCGATTAATTGCTGTGTCCTCTGTCTCTTTCTGTTAATTATCTGTCTCACTCACCTTTTACTGTCTGTCTTTGTCCTTCCAGGGTTGAGTTCACGGTCGGAGACATGCCGATAGAAAATTTCAGGATGATCGAGAGACATTATTTCAGAGAGAAGCTGCTGAAGAGTTTTGACTTCGAGTTTGGCTTCTGTATGCCCAGCAGCAAGAACACCTGTGAACACATCTACGAATTCCCACCTCTGTCTGAGGACAGCAGTAAGTCTACACACACATATACAGTGGGTACGGAAAGTATTCAGACCCCTCCCTCATTTGGTCCTGAGCACTCTGGAAGAGGTTTTCTTCCAGGATATCTGAAAGAAAACCTCTTAAATAAATAAAATGAACTTTTTTTGATTTTAGCAAATGGCTGCAATAAAACAAAGAGTGAAAAATTTAAAGGGGTCTGAATACTTTCCGTACCCACTGTATGTTAGCCCACGTACAAAAAAGGCTACTAAACTAAAAGTTCAAACAACAGCAATTAAAAAGGTGGACATTAACTACTCACATGTTCACTTTTGAGTTTCTCAGTTATCTCTTCCCTGACATCCCTGTGTCATCCTGTGTGCACATCACACATGAACTTGACAGGATTTGAGAGAGCGTATTGTTCCCTTGTTTTGAGTGTTTTGTTTGGAGGATTAAAGTATTTTGTATGCCATTTTACTATTTTGATTACATGTTTAATAAATTGTGCACACTTTTCACACTTTCTACCTTTTGACAAGTTTTTACCATCAGTCCTGATCTTTTAACTCGATCATTCACATCCTTAATTTTTAGGGCGTAAACACTGTTGTGGGAACTGCTTTGACAGCCGGCAGGCAAGCGCTGTGTGTGACGGTTCCGGGTAGTACATGTCAGTTGTAATCGGATAGCGGCTATGCTAAAATTAATTTTAATTTTAAACTGTTCAAAATGAAACTCAAAATAGTCTCGTCGGCTGATCGATACTAATTCCAGAATTATTATGAATGCCGAATTAACTGAGGTATAAGGAATAACCACAAAACTGACTTCACTTCTGCTAGGTTAAATTACACGCAGCTTAGGCGATGAAAAGAAAAGGCAGGAGAATATACAAAAGGGTTGGAACATATAAACATACGAGGAGCCTAAATTAGAAAAACTTGAGTTTTTCGTGTGTGAAGAAGAAAAAAAAAAGTTACAAAAACAAGAAAAGCGTAAAAAGTAAAAGAAGTATATAGAAGTTTAAATAAATCAAAAATAAGTGAGTTAGAGGACTAAAACAAAGAATTTTATTCCCGTCAGATAAGGGTGTGTTTGGAGGCAGTGAAAAGGGTTTTTTCCACGCCAATTTGCTACATGTCTTTGATTTATGGCCCTTTCTTTGTTCTGCAGGAATTATGGTTAATTCTAGTCTATTTTATAAGTCTGTGATGATAGCAATTGATATGCATTGTGAGAACGTCACATTCCCATCAATATAAACCCATAAATAGCGATCACAACACACTCATATGCAACAAGGTTCGCATTAAATCAGCTAATAAATCTGTAGGTTATAAATAATTACTTCTTGCTAATCACATGAAAACAATAATTTCCTATTTAACTATAAGAGTATGCATCAAGGCTGCTAATACACACATGTGCCATATTTTGTTTGATTCATAACCTATTTGTGATTAACTAAGCAAATACATTTGAACAAAGGTTCACAACTATGGCAAATAGGTGCCACTGTGGTTCCATAGTAAAACAGGGCATTAAACTGGAACATTCTAACTCATTCTAATTCCCATATTTCATGCTCCAATCATCACAGTTGGATCAATAATTTTAAGAAAAGGAAAGCTATGCCATAGATACATTATTACATGGTTCAACTTTATTAACTTTCAAGGATTCCCTACTTGCTTGCCACGTTTCTTCCAGTGGGTGAGGGTGATTCAGTATGTGTGTGTGTGCATGTGTGTGGAGAAAGAGTAACAGTCTTTGTTCCTAGGGAGGATGGTTCACAATCAGATGAATTAAAGACAGGGTCTGGCTATCCCATTCTTTCAATCAATCTCATTTGCATGACACCCACATACCTTCAGGGGGAGTCAGGGAGGTCTGGAGGTCAGAAGGTCTCCCTACAAGGGTTCTGGGTTTAAACCCACCAGTGTTCACCTGGGTTCTCTCTCTCACAATTAGGTGGGCAGGTTAGATTAATTTATTATATTTACTTAACCAGGAAAACCTCATTGAGATTAAGAATCTCCTTTACAAGAGTGTCCTGGCCAAGACAGCAGCAAACCAAGTTACAAGTCAATAAAACCACAAACATCAAAATTCCAAGTTACAATCAACAATCACAACATTTATAACCTAAAGACTCCTCATTTAATGCCTTCAACTTGCTTTAAAAAAAAGGTGTAAGGAGACCTGTTCCCCCAGACATAGTTTATCCTGCAGCAAATTCCAAGCTGCATATCTTAAGCTTCCCCCCCCCCCCCATTTCAAGTCTGACTTTGGGTACAAAGAGCAAAAATACATCCTGAGTCACAGACCGAAGATTATAGGTACTGTTTCTATTTGCCCGTAGATATGAGTGTGAATGGTTGTCTGTCTTTATGTGGAAGATAACTGGATATAAATGATGGATAAGTATCTACCTACCAGACGAACACACGCTATACTAAGATGCTAAACATGTCATCCTGATAAACATCAGCAGACTTGGATAACAGAACATCTTCATCTCCACACATTAATAACAGACCATCTAAATATATGTTTTGTTGAAAAATTTTCACCGTTTACTGTTTATTCCATTAACATTTTGATATAATTAAAAAGCAGCTTTCACATCTTGGAGTAAGAAACAGTGCAATGCTCTGGTTCACCAGTTACCTTAAAGACAGCAGTTCATATGTTTTAATGGAACTAATTCTTTTTTTTTCTTCCCATTCTTTGCGGCGTACCACAAGGCTCAATTCCTGGGCCCTTATTATTTTTTATATGTATTAATGACCTCTCCAATGTCCACGACTAAATTCTATTTGCATAAAGATCCCCACACCATAAAAATCTTAAATGTAGAGATAGAATAACTGTACTTAAATAAAAGATGTCTATTTGGTTAAAATCCAACAAAATATCACTCAACATAAAAAATAAAAATAAATAAATAATAAAAAATAAAAAAAAGCTTCCTCTTTTCTTGGCCTTAAATCAGCAATTTCCTACTCAATGTCAAAAATAATAATAGAAAACATCCCCATAACTAATCTGTGTTCTACACAATTCTGTCAAGGGGGGGCTGCCTTGTGGCAGCAGGAAAAAGGACCCAAAATGCAGACCGGCAGCTCCAGCAACTAAGGATTTATTTTAACAATTAGAACCAAAAACCCAAAACAAGGAATTTGCACAAACCATAGTTAGGTAGGAGCAGCAGGCAGCAAACATTAGGGATGGCCCGTTTGACACGGACGCTTCGGCGCTTGTTTTACCTTTGTGAAGCAGAGTGGTTCGGCACAATGTTCCGGGGCGTGTGTCAAATAACGCTGATCACGTGATTGATGACGTCCG
>JAVQJD010019320.1:0-27802 GCA_036023655.1 Nannoperca australis
CTCCGGATTTTCAACATAATCTATTAAATCTTTTTCTCCTGAGAAATATTTTTGAATGAGCTGTGTAATTTTCTCTCTTCAGTAAAGTGAAGAACTAAAGGGACTAGTGTGAAGCCAAATAATTGGGCCAGGGCACAGGGGATAAACAAAAGAATCAAGAGGTGACTAGTACCACTCTGAAATGGACAAACAACAACTTTGCTGCTCTTATCAACAATGACATGAACACAAGTCAAGGCAATTAAAGAGCACAAGCAATCGTCGTACCCTTCAATCAGGACATGCTAACAAAGCTAAAAAGAGTTCGATCTGTTAGTGCATTGGCTCACACACTAATAGAATCACCTCAGCCAGTCAGTGAATCAACACTTGATGTGTTTCCATCAACCTGATCAAAGGCCGGTTTGACCTTGTGAAAACTCATCTTTCTTTTTTTTTTGTTGGTTTATTCTTGTTTTCCTAGATGAGGATAATACAAAGCCTGTAGTGTTCTTATCGTCTCTTATTGGTACACAGCAGAGACGAAAAAACAACCTTCTGCAAAGGGTTTGTTATGTCAGCTACAACGCCTCTTGCAGCCATATACATATAACTTTTCGGGGAATTCCAATTTAAATTTGTTTCCATAACATTGCAAAGACTGATCTTGCAATTTGTTTGATATGAAGTTTATTTTGTGATACTTGTCTATTAATTGTCAGAATAGGTTGGAGAGGCTGCACAAGTGAAGGTTAGTTGCCGAAAGGGAAGTTGCTTAATGACAAAAACTGTAAACATTTTGACGAAGTAGGTAATAAAAAAGTGCGGTTGCATCACTGTATCACCCATAAAGGGAATTTCAATCTATTTTAATTGCCTTTCATAGTCAAACTTTACGGTGAATGGCTATATTGGTGGGATCTCTCTTTGGGAAGTTTGAATCAAACAGAGAGAGAGAGAGAGAGAGAGAGAGAGAGAGAGAAAACTACTCCATTAGACATGGGATAGGCTAACTGTGAGAGCCTGCATGTTTGTCCCCTGACGTTACTTAGAAGCAGAGCACAACACTAGATAGACCTTGTTAGCTCTTGCCTGAAGGTGTTGATTTGATTTTACCTCTGGGGGTCCTCCCCCTGCTCAGCACACAACTCTTGTAGAGAGCAACCTGCTAGCCTAGTGCTAAAGAAACTCTTGTAGTAAGTGATGTAGGAATTGCATAATGGAAAGAGTTTAATGAAGGCGCCCAGTCAGGTTCCGAGGCTAACGTTACTTAATTAAACAGACAGGGTTAGGGTGCCCACAGAGACAAAGGAAATACAGGCAGATAAAAATGACGGACTGTAAGAGGTTCATGGGGAGATGATTTCGAGAAGTTCAGGGTGGATGAGAATTAATACTATTGTTCCAACATATCTAAAGAGAAGAATGTACTTACAATTTAATTTGGAGTTCCCCATTTCCTTCCCAATAACAAACACACTTACCAGATTTTTTTTATTTATAGTATCTCCAAGACAGGAAATGTGCAGTATTTATATTGGTAATTGGTCTTTCATATTGACTTTTGTGAAGTTGTGGGAGGCAGAGATTACAGGCTTAGCAAGGTCTCAAACCTTTCCAGGAGCACAGGGGATTATGAAGCAAAGATTCCTCTTGTCTGAAATAAAAAATCATCTCCCTTCTTCCTATTTTTACATCAGCAGGGTAAAATTGGCTGACTTTTCAGTACAGCTTTGCTGGGTTTATTGAATGACATGCACCACAGAATGGATGCAACGTGAAAATGTTAAAATCATTTAGTAGAGGTCTAAATTAATCTTGCTAACTTATATTTGTCTGTTTCATGCTACAGTGTACATGTCCAGTCTAAACTCCCTATACATTTGGCAAACTAATAAATGGATGATGAACATTGTTTAGAAAGACCCATCAGTTTATTAAAATATACTTGTGTTTTATAAAGAACATGTCTTCAACAACCTTTTCAAATCAAACTTTTATGATTCAGCCAATAAATACATCTACTAACACATATGCATTTGTCTTTCTGTGGACTGTAGAAGATGATGCCATTAAGCTTGTAAGCACTGACATACAGTACCATAACAATGCCAGTAAGAAGGTTATGTAGTGCTGGAGTAC
Organism: Nannoperca australis; assembly: GCA_036023655.1. Classification (NCBI taxonomy): domain Eukaryota; kingdom Metazoa; phylum Chordata; class Actinopteri; order Centrarchiformes; family Percichthyidae; genus Nannoperca; species Nannoperca australis. The sequence continues at coordinate 2,122 of JAVQJD010019320.1, forward strand.
ATGAGTTGGTAACAGCAGGATCAGTAGAAGTGCTGTGCTCCTTAGGCAGCTGGACTTGACCACTCGAGAGTTGTTTCAGAAGTGCTGCCTTCAGTTTCACTGCAGGGGCAAACAAAGCAGCAATCGTTTTAGATATACAGTTTGCAACATGATGTTATATTCACATTTTTATGGGGGAAAGTGTGTCATGAGAATAATAAATGGGGACTCTTAATCTATTTAATTATATCACTTCTATGCCATCTGTGCAGGTCAAACATAAATGCCTCAGTGACTAAATCTGCAGGATATAATTCAGTGGTGAACAGTTAAACAGACAACCCGATCAGTGTACAAATCACCCTGATTCCCCCAAACAATATTCTGTGAAGAAATACTGCTCTGGGAAATTCAGTCATTTTAAATCAAAAGCTCATTAAATATGGTTGCTGATGGATTTGCAGTGCCATGTGAGGGGCACAAACGTCATGGAGACTGGTATTCAGAGGAAGGTTTTTTGTATTGTAATGCCTCTGACATGGTAACCTTCTACAGCTCACCACCCACAGCCTGAAGCCCAAAGCCAGTGATTCAGACTTGGTTGTTTCATCAGTCACCATGTCCAAAAGCAACATTGTAAGGGGGCCACGCCGTCACAGGAAATATTGTGTGAAAGGAGAAGAGAGGGAGAGGGCAGGAATATCATTGTGCCCTTAATGCATTTCTTTGATAAGACAAGAAAAAAAAACATAAAGGGAAAGAAACGAAACACTCCACAAAAGCATCTATGTCCCCGTGGGAACTGCTGAAAATACAAAACAAGAGGAGGAAAATGAGTTAAAAAGGGGTGATGAGGAAGAAAATGCATAACCCAGGGTCAGAGGCAGAAGACAGAGGTTTGTCCTCAAAGTCATTAATTGCCTGTGTGGGTTGCCGCAGCATTCAAACACACACCTCCCCTTGTTCCTCTCGTTCTCATTCCCTCCTTCTCTGAACGCAGTTAGCCAAAGGTTTAGCTGGAATCTAAAACTATTACAGCTGCGCAGGCTCAGTGAGTAGCCAGACTAAAGAGAAGTGACAACACTTTCCCAGGGGAAGGTTGACAACAGAGGACAAAGGGAGTTAGAGAGTAACAGAGAAAGAGGGAAGGGGGAGAGAGGAGAGGAAGAAAGCAGACGGAATATAGCAAAAGAAAAAGGGGCTTAAAGCAACATGAGATGGAGAAGATTGAAGATGATGAGTACATCAAAAAAGACATACAAGAGAAGGAGAATTGGCTATACAGAGACCTTGAGCAGTTGAGAAGAGTGCCAATGGGATGATCACTTATTGTATTACTGCCCTAAGGTCATACAAGAAATTTAGGATACTTACCCACTTCCCTGACAGTGTTTTAGGCCAGCAGTTTATGATCCCCAATACCTACTAAGGTTAATAACCTAAACCCAAATAGCACATTGGTGGTGAGCCTTGCCTCAGGCATATCACCCTTAAAAATAATCATGTTACTCAAAGCAACAAGCTTTCTCGATCAAGCCCTTTCTGATTGAAAGGCATCTGTGCCTTCCAAAACGGTTACAAGTTACTGTTGAAAAATAAATCCCTTTTATGATGTGACAGTGCAGTGGTCTAGATTTTGATTGAAATTAGTACTTTTTTTGAGGTTTGGGGAGCTTCGTCATGGTTACAGTAATAACCACATAGTTAAGGTTAAGGTCCAACTTGCAGTCATTGACAACGAACAAACAGTAGTCTTCCTATGTTCAAGTCCCATGTTTTGTTGATGCATCCATCCACCCCCGACATCTTCTCAGCAGGTTGTGTCGCACGCACTATAATAACGTCAACTGACTTCCTTGTTTGTGCCAATCATAATATGTACAGCTAATAGTGTTTGACTGGGCAGAACTGTGCCATGGGCATCAGAATGCAACTATCACAATGATACTGAGTTGGAATGATTAAACAACAATGTGAAGTTGCATGTAAGTATGAAAATGGCACTTCCTTAGTCAGCATTATATGTATTTAATATGTTGTTTGCCTCGTGAATACGGGTACATCAATAATCATTATTGTTTCCCCTTTTTTATGTATCAATGAAAGTATAATCCCCCTCTTTAATTTTACATAATGTATTAATGCTTGGGAGTGGAGTACCTTTATAAGAAATGTTTTATGGGTACATAAGTGAGGATGTTAAGTAGACACTAGATGGCTCAGAGATTTGAACATGCACAAGTATTAACTCATTTTGTTCTATACCACTCTGACAATGCATATTAAACTATTAGAAAAAGGTACCTGTGTGCATTTCAGGCCACAGACAGACACAGCCCTGCACAGTAGCAGAGGGCTGATTACCACTGACAGAAGACTACAGACACAACTCTTTGTCACTTTCACAGTTAGTGCAGCTCTGTCATTATAGATGTTGTTGGTATTATATCATTATGGTTTTCTACCTGCCATAATGATATAAACTAAGAATGGATGTCATCCAGAAAACCAAAGACTATGTATGTTCAGAATCATCATGTAATTGTTTTCCCTACTGCCCCAATAGTGCAAGCATGAGAATTTAGACATGCACACATTTAGGTTTTGCAGATACATTTACCAGAACCACTTGTAATGATTGTTCTCATTATAGTCAGGCACATGTTCATGTATGACATAAAAGCGAAGTTTTGGTGTTTACTGTACATGCATGTCTGATTAAATTCACATGACCTTGCCCTGTACTGTAATTGCAACAAAGATGAATGGAACTCACAAATCCTATCACTTGAACACTCACTTGAATCCTATCAATCACTTATGAAAGCTGCGTGAAGGAGGAAGAGGTGTGAGATTGGCAGACAGTTAACCATGAAATTCATTTTCACTGACGTTTAGAGGTTTGCAATTTTCCAAAGGGATTTAGTTGAATCCTTTACACTCACATGTCACATATAGAATTTATGATTGTGTATGTGAGAGGGTGCGGGAAGAGTTTTCTTTTTGTAGTCTCAGGTCACAAGTGATGACTTTAACTTGGTATGATGACAGTGTTGACCAAAACACATTATCCTGTAACACAAATTTGATTGCATAGTATAGGAATATGGGCATGATCACATTCAACGTTTGGTTTCACACACCAATTTAGTGCTATGTGAAGTGGGGAAAAAATGCAAATTTTGCCCAAAGCATATTATACCTCTGCACCATTTGACTTGGGAAATAGAAACATACTGTACCACTTACACTACTAATGAGTAAAATGTCTCATTGGCTTGTGGCAAAGCTCCAAGCAGTAGATACAGACTACACTGTGGTAATAATAAGCCTTACAAAAGTCCATATCAGTATTCTTTTTTTTTCTTTTATTCCCAATTAGGGTATGTTTCCCATTGCATTTTAATGACTTTTGACAACCACTGCCTGAATCAGTAGGCCACTCTCCTCTACCAAGATGTTGGGCCACTTGCTGGTGTAGTATATGGATATGTTCAGTCAATTGTATGGATTTTTGTGGATGTCAGATGTGAGGGCTGGACGGGTTTTGGTTCATCAGCCTGGCCAGTGGTCAGAGAGGGGGGCATTTGATCGGGTCAGTGGCAACCCTCAAGTAAACAGGAAATGTTTCAGACAGGGAGAATGAACACAAGCTACCATGATAGGAGTGAATGCAGTCAGTTATATTGGTTGGAGAGAGACAGGGAGACGAAGAAAGAGCAAGAGGGAGAGAGATGATTGTAATACTACTGCTCTCTCACCAATTCTGGATTCCCTGCAGCATGAATTAACATTTTATATTCAGAGCAGAATGTGAGTCGCTCTGGCTCTGCTGAGAGCTCAGTGAACTCTCATAAACTTGGCAAGCTCTGTGGGGTTCTACATTGGCATTTATAATTAGCCATCCACATTCACATACAGCCTGTGGGAGACAGACTATTATTATTATCAAGACAATGGAATCTATCAACGCCACCGCTAACCGCACATAGTGCAAATTTTTTTTCTCCATAAGACAAAATGGTTGTGATGCAGGTATGCGTATATAAAAAGGGAATGTCAATGAGGAATGGTGCAGCAGCCTCAATTCTGTCATACCACACAATGTAATCATTAAAATGAACGTCTTCTATAGTTACAGCCAAAAAGCAACTCAGTAATGAGTCACATCATCTCATCATCATTAAACTATATCACCTGGAATTACAGTGCAGGCAGAAAGTATTTTTATAGAAGTAATTAGCCCTACAGTGGATTTTGTATTGTGATTTTCTTTTCATTATGTTATGATGGAATAAATCTTATATTTCAAGCACAGCTCTTTGCAAATGTGTCTGGAAAAAAACACAATCGTTTGTCATTGTTATTCATTTTATTCCATGCATTTAGCAGGTAATCAGTTTCATATAGAAACTACCTTTCATCCCCCTTTCCTGTTGTATAGCCTCATTATTCAGGTATTACCACGCCCAGAGTGTTATGTGTGTGAGTGAATTGATACGGTATGTTCATCCAAGTGGATATTTGTGCACGTGCGCATGTACAGTACACAAGGCATGTATATGTTTGTTGAAGTGGCTAAGGTCGAGTTTGCAGTGGCTTTGTTCTATTGAGCGCTCTGTATAGGACAGGAGGGTACAGAGGTGATGAAAGGGTGTTCACCCTGACAGCATCCTTGCAGGGAAGGATTTAATGACACGCTCAATATCGCAAACAATGTTGTTAGGAACAAACAAGTCCTGTCTCTTCCATCATTGATGGGGAAGATAATTGTTGCCCAATTTGCATAAGAAATGTTGCCTAACCGATTGGGGTCTTGAGCAAATAAGCATGTACATAATATAACTAATGCGTAATTAAAGGTGAAGAGTTGGTTGATAATTAACCAATGACCTTCGTGAATGTCAATCAAAATGTTATCTTCTGATCATAGGGCAAAGGGAATTGAAATGAGTGGAACAGAATAGTGAGAACAGCAGACTGCTACATCCATGTTCTTTCTTAGTATGTTTAACACTGCTCCCATATTTAATGATTCATATTATCATTACTGAGCAAGCAAATACATCAGGGTCTCTTCAGGGTCCAGTGACTTTCAATCTTGGACTAGAAATTCATAATGAGTTGGAATAGTAATCTTTAGAATGTATATTTTTGTGTCACCACAAAGTTATGCAATTGCAATCCATTACTGCCCATTAGGTCTTGGGGTTTGAAGGTTAACACAGGTTTGATCAAATTACCTGTAAAAAAAAGACAGCCCCCCAGGTTTTAACTCTGTTCAATTTCATGAACTCACCTTAATTGATTCAGGACTGCCTCTCTCCAGCTGGCGTCAATCCATCACCAGTGCTGCCTGTGTGGAATGTAATACAGCCACCAGTTAGGCAGGCTGCATACCTGCTTCTGCTTGCTCCCCTCCACTCCCCTCCCCCTGTCATTCCCTGTTTGAAAGATAGATTATATAGGCCTCTTCTGAACACACATAACCCACACCCCTGAGCCGTATCATAACAAGCTGTAAATGAACTCAAACACTGCCGTCAACTGACGAGCAAACTGGCAATAGACATGAGCATGTTCCCTTCTCTTTCACTTTTTTCCCCTCTGTTCTTTTCAAACATGGGGGTGTAGATGGATTTACGGTTTTAATAAAACTACCATAATTCTTCACGCTCTGTATCCACCAGCCACATATTTATGGTACCATGAATTATTCCACCAAAAATTGTGCAAGTAAGGCCAGAGTTATGGGGACATCATCGCGTATCACCACTGATGTATCAGTGTGATGAAAAATGACCACACAAGGCAATGCTGTATGGCTCTGCCACTCGGATAAACTGTTGAACGGGCTTACAGTACAGAGCAGAGAGAGCAGCAAGATCTTTTTGCTTATTGCTCTACATACAACAGTAGACTCAGACATCAGTCATTGCTGCTGAATTTCCCTTTTCAGCCTCCAAGAGACAGCAACAGGTCCTCGATCACAACAAATGCCCATAGCAGGTGTTTTGACAATGGCACATTTCAAAAGTCAATGTTTTCTGCTTCTTGTCTGCCTAAACAGGCCCTTTAAATCAAAGCAAGTCAAGCATAATAGCGTTGTTTCTCATTTAGTCACTGTCTACATTCTAGACACTAAGAAATGAAAAGAAATTATTTTATAGATGAATTTCAAACAATTTCTGTTACAGTGAAGTCTGTAACAATAAATAACAGCATGAATGAATGCTTTGTCTAAAGTAATTGCAGCAAAAGCAGTTACTGCAATGTCAAGGTATATTTGAAACCCCCCAATCCTGCAATATTTCAGCTTTTTATGATTTTTATTTTCAGCATTTTCTTTTTATGCTGAAATTGAAAATGTGCATAAAAAGAGGTGATGGAGATGTTTTCTTTTGTCTTTCTTGCTCTCCCTGGTCTTTTTCTTGCTCTTGTTCAAGACATGTCAGGTAGTTGGTTACATAATGTTGTCTAAACTGCAATAAAAATATTACAAAACTCCCATTCTGTATAGAAATGTCTGTATGAAACCCTGAAATACCACTCATTTATTTGTCTACCATATTTACTAGCTCTGCTCTACTATGCTGATGGTGCTTAGCGTTATCACCTGACCTGTAAACTGAAAATGTGCCTCATCTTGGTGGTTAGTACTGACTACTGAGTGCTGTTGTTCAGCGATTTGTTCAGGTACCAGAAAGCACTCAATACTCGTCTCCTGACAGCCTGCAGATACTTTGCCTGTAGGCTGTTTTTTTAATTAGCTTACAATCAAGTTTGAGTGAAGTTGGATTTCCAAATTTGTTACAGTACTTTAGGTTTGAGCAGAAGAGTCAAGCATTATGAATTATAAGGATGTATTGTAGTTAGACTTTATCAGTGCTGCATGTGTTTGTGTCTCCATCCGGGAAGTTTTTATTCTATTGTGCTTTACAGATAAAGTTAATTAATACTAATATTATTATATTAATAATAGTGGCGTTTCCCCCAGCGTTTGCTCCTAACTCACTACATCATAATGCTAGACTTGTCAATCACAGCTCTGAGACAGAACACTCATCTCCCAAAGAGATTATATATCATCAGAGGATGGAGGAACTTGCAAATCCCCCTTTCCTTTCATTGCCCCTGTTGAGGGCTCGAGGAGTAGCCTATCTCCTCCTCAGTGATTAAAGTAGGAGATTGAGTGTGTTTGCGCGGCACACAGAGAGGCTTATTACAATGCACCGGCATGTTGTTGGAAATAGCCCTGGCCAGGAGCTGTAATCCAGAATGTGCTTAATGAGGGGCCACCCAGCCACTTCATAGGCCCAAGGAGTTAGTCAGACCTGGAGGGGAGAAAGAAAAGGAGAGGGCAAGAGAGAAACAGCTTTCTCCACCAACATATCAATCTTCACAGTGATTGAAAAATTATAATAATAGAGCTCACCGCTGATATTTCAGCCTCTGTCTTGCGCTGCCTTTGCTTTAATGAGATTCATGTCAGACGGAAGTTCAAGGGAGAAAATGAGAAAGTATGGAGAGTCTAGGAGTGTGTTGGCAACTTATAAACAAAGACAATGCAGGAGAAGGCTTGACGAGATGTTGTGGTGATTAAGTGAATGCTGAAGAGACAATTGGAGTCATTATATCTGTTTCAAGCACCATAGATATGTTGGCTTATTTATCAGTGTTACAGATGCTACAAAGGCCTCACTACTACAGTCAATTCATAGCGGCAGTAACAGCTGATAAGGATTGACTTCTACAAAGGCAAGTTTTACCTGCATGCAGCCATTCAAAGCTCAAGAGAAAGTCACAATCTTAAAATTCTCTTGGGAGAAAACAGCCATCATGAAACACACAAGCTGCTTTTAAGAATACAATACATGTTTGGTTTTTTTTTTACCTTGAGGCAAGAAGTGTGCTGTCAGTCCAATCGCCTTTCCGCTGAATTAGTCAATTTTCACTTACCTTCGACTTGATGACCTCTACTTTTGATGACTTCCTAATTCTACGGCAGCTCTCATAGGTGCAGCCCAACTCACTGGCCAGGCCCTTTGGACATTTGCCCACAGCCAATACTCAAGCATGCCACAAATCATTCTCTTAATTATTGATAAGCCAATTTCAAGTAAATAGGGAATTGAGGAATGTGCATAGGTTCGCAGAGAGACACAGCCTAACACAATAATACATTTAATGCAATTATTCTTGTTTTAATGTCAAATAGGTAGTGGTTGTCTTTTAAGGTTAATGTTGCTGGAAATAATGGAAACAGTATAAAGATAATGGGTCAATGTGTTGTATTGTGCACATTAAACAATGTATTGTTATACTTACATCCATGGTGGTGAGGCTACATTAAACATATGATTCATCACAGATTGCTAATTACTTGTTTACTGAAACCTGTATTATACATAATTTATTGAAGTACTTATACCTGGTATCACAATTAGATTTGTTAAGATATTGGTGTTATGCCCCCCCCTAAAAAAAAAAAAGGTTGAGTTCCAATTAAATAGAATGACTTATTATAGATCACATAGCAAAATGTATCACATTTGTGCAACATTATATTGTCATCAATTCAATTCTTTTTGCAGTATAACTGTAATGGGTAAGCAGGATAATATTGTCAGAAAACAAAATAATCTGAAGAGATTCCACGAACAAGTGAGTCCCCAGCTTCCAGTGTTATATGAAACTGTCCATGGAACAATCGCTTGATATATAATTGAGAGAAAATTAGTTTTTCTCTCCCTTGTTTTCTCTATGCATCTCCCCACAGGAGGGCTTGCATACATATCTCTCTATCCCCTGTTTTTGTGGGTCTTTTCAATTAATGTACTTAATATGTTTTCATCCCCCAGCTTCTACTGAGTCAAAAGGAACTGCCTCCTTGTTGCCGGGAGACCAGTTGTATTATCCCAGTCATTCATCCTTGCTGCTCTCTCTTGGGTCAGTATGTGACTAGAGTACTGTGCACACAGCTCGTTGTGTAGTGACATACAGCTTGTCCTTTTCAAATCCCAAATTAGCCAAACAATTACTGACACAACAAATTGCGATTAGAACTAAACAGGAAAAATCAGACTGTGAAAGACTATTGCAGCTTAGTTCTGAAAAGATTGCTGTATAAATATTAATGATGCTGCATGTTTTTAACACCAGTAAATCATTGTCACATTAACTTTGAAACAATAGTATTGCATAATTACAATGAACAACATAACCATCAGTTAGGAGATCGGCCTCCACTACATATTACAGAACTGGATTTTGTGGTGAAGTCTACTGGATTTTTTTCCCCTGGCATTTGAACAGTAAGAAGTCCGCTGTCTGTGCCTCCTATTCTTCCTGTTCCTGTACACATTTTGGTGCAATAAGTCAAAAGCCTTTGAAAAAATCACTTCCAACATGTGTATCCTCTGGTGTTAAAAAGGGAGAAAACTATCACACTGGAGTGATACCTGGAAGGAAGTGATAATAAGGGCGGAAACACTCCTTGTATCTCCTAGCAGACCGGCATGCACCATCCACAGCTACAGTATATACGTACATACTTTTGCATTTGTGACGTTATGCTTTGATGTAAAGATCCTCTTTTTGCCTTTGCACAGAAACACATGAAATGCTGAAAGTTAGTTTTTTGAATGCCATTTTATTTGACACATTGACATTCTGTAAAATAGTGTGAAAATGGAAGTTACACTACTTGTAATGTACGTAAAAAAAACCAAGAAAAAAAACAAAATATTTACAAATAAACATTGTGCAAACCTTGGCATTTCTGATAGGTTTCTAGTGTTGTTTCCTTTGACTGCTATGGTTTGTAGAATTAAGTACTGAGTGTAGCTCATGCTGACAATCAGTCAGCAACAATCAGCTGCGTGTGCAGTTGGCACATCCACAAGCAGCAATGTTTCCAATTTTGAGAGACACTCACCAGGCCTGCACACATGGTGTAATTATGCCACTGCGAATGTGCAAGATGCCGCATCTCATGCGAGCAGCTGTAAGAGGCATGTTGGGGCCTTAAGCCGTGGCTCTTGGAACATATGGTCTTAGTTTTGACACACTCTGACATAAGGTACACTTTTGGTTTTCTGTTTACATTAGTAATGAGCTGCCAAAAGTATCACAAGTAATTTAAAAGTAATAATTGTTTAAAATTGCTCCTCTGACGTAGTGGTCCTGTCCTGTATTTCAGATTCTTTTCATGTGTCCTGACTGAAGTAAAATCAGCTCTGTTTTCTCTATAGTATTCTGTATTTTTGTCTGTTTTGGACATCACCTGGATCATTAATGGAACAATTTCATGTTACTGCACCTCTGTCAGTTTTATCGGCCATAGTTAGTTGAAATGTTGTTGATTGTACAATTGTATATTACTTGATATTTTCTCTATCTTGACCCAAGTTATACAAGATACAGTGTCTAGATTCAGATCTAAAATTATTTAGAATATGATTAATCAACTGCATCTTACCGATCATTCCAAATGCCAAGCTCATGCTTCATTAATACTTTACCAATGCTTGTGGGAAGCAGCATAATGTGAAATCTTGTTTGTTGACACTATAAACATTGGAAGGTTAGAATATTTGTTGCCAAACACAGTAAATCTAAAAAATGCTGCAACATAGAATAACATCCCATCAACCAGAAACTTCCTCCCTTATGACCTCTTTGGAGACCCATTTCACTGTATAACAGAGTGCTTTTCAGAAATTGACTGAAATTAGCTCTGCGCTACAAAACCATAAAAACACAGAGAGGGGGGGAGGCAGGGAGGGAGAGATGGAGTGGCTGGTGGCTGGATGCCAGGTGAATCTCTCCTGAGAGGACCATGGGCACGGTGGCAGAGACATGCAGCCAAAGAGCTTTGTTGTGATAAATCAGATTCACAACCCTATTTTTACTCATCTATAAATCTCATTGGGAAAAAAAGGCAGAAGGAGCCAGAGAGCCATGGAGGCTTTGCATACGCAGGAAATGAGCAAGTTACTTCCCGGTGCTGCGTTGGTTGAACACGCTCTAATGGCCATTATTTATTTCTGCTGTCATCCTGGTCCTAGATTTTAATCTGCAGTAGATCTGTCTACCAAAAGGAAAGGATGATTAGGGAGAGGAGAGAGAGACAGAGAGAGAGAGAGAGAGAGAGAGAGAGAGAAAAACAGAGAGAGAAAGGAGAGAATAAAGAGAGAGGAGAGGCAATTACCATGTTTGGTTAATTGCACTTATTTGCACTTATCATGGCAATTACAGGCCCCTGTGAATACAAATACAACAATGGTGATACTAAATTCTGGAGGTAAATTTCTGGGGTGCCGTTGGATTCGGCAGCATTTCATACCAGCAGTTGTAGTGCAATTATTCAAAGGATAATCTTGGCTATACCTTGGATGTCGTACTGCAATGAATTCAGGCTCTGCAGCAGATGATCCATCTGCACATCATAAAGAAATCAATTTACATTATAAAGCAACCACTTCTCTTTCATTTATGAGAACAGTAGTAAACTAGTGATATATTGTCTGTGTGTTAATGGCCAGTCACCTAAACAGACCATGATTAGAGGTAATATTTGCAAGGCTCAAAGCATTTTAGACTGAAAATCATAGGCCATGGTTAGCAGACTGTATAATATTCAGAAAGATAGACAGTTGATTGTGGTCATACATCTCTTCAGCAAAATGTACGTGCCTCGCCACGCTGGACACAAGTACTAATAGGGATATTTTACGTTAATGAAATGATATGCTGGATGCTGGCTTATGAACCACACAGTTTATGGTAATGATTGGTACTTGTCCATAATTTAACCAACCCTTACGTTTTGACAAGCATATTATTGATTGCCTGTGCTAAATCTTAAAATGTCCACTCAGTCTGAGTCAGAGTCTGTTTCCAGACATCATGTCTCAATTCAGAAATATTAAGAGGATGTCTTTAAATTGGAGAACATTGATTAGAGTTGATTATTTAATTTTTCCCATTTGCAGCCATCTACTTTTTTTCTCCCTGGACATGGTAAAGCTTAATGATCTGTTTATCTGTTTTTATCAGTGCATAGAGAGAATCATCTCACTCACACTTGCAGCTGGCTTTAATAAAAATTAATGATGTACAAACACTGATAATTAATTATGTGGCATATCTGCTTTCCCGCACTATCAGCTTACTCAGCAAAGGGCAAATACTGTATACCGGTTGTGTGTATAATTAAAATGCCCTGTTGAATTTATGCTGTATTGAAGAGTTGAAGTTCCATGAGCAAGGGTGATTGTGATCCAGCACAAAGACAAATGCTTCCCTAATGACACAGGTTTTCCCATAGCTTCAATAAAGTAAACATAGATTAATCAAGCTTTAAATTATATAAAGGGACAGTTTATGTCCTCACGCACTGATTCCACTACAATTTAGCAGGTTAAGCAATATTATTGTAATTTATTGGTGCCAAAGCAAAGTGTCATTATTTGTTCATTTTGAATATATTAACTAATTAAAAAAACAACAACAACAACGCATTGTTCCTTAAGATAAGTGAAGCTGACAGAATCAAGTTTTCTCAGTGTCTAAATGACAAATAAGCCGAGAATGGCTTTGGGTGCAACCTTTCTGGAAATACTGCAACTGTAGCTGTGTCTCTGTGGGACAAATGTCATTTTAGTGCTGCGCAGAGTGGCAACAGCAACAGGACACCAGTCATTATGTTTTGAACATTAATTCACATGATGGCACCAGCCTCTGAGACTAAAAGGCTGATGTAACGACTGAAGAAGAGTTTCAACTCTGTGCAAATGTCCTCTGACTTTCTCATGTCTGTTTATTAAAGCTGGGGTAGGCCAAATCTGTGTAAAACAATATGTGTAAACGATACAAAACCTTTTGTATCTCTGCTGCCTTGTATCCCTCGGCTAACCCCATCCTACCAAACCCACCACTTTGAACGGTTGCCCTGCAAAACCTAATGCCTCGTAGGGCTCGGTTTCCACGGCGTGATCCTACCCTCTCGCCACGACATGTCTTCTCAAAGACGCCCCTCCAGTGCTCTGCGGCACCAGGTCAGAGTGGACCAGGCTTGAGAGGCAGCTTCAATGTCATCTAACAGCGAGATGAGAGGCTAGTACTCCACACACATGCCACTGTTCCCCCTCAAAAGTTATTCTCCAGTGTTTGCCATCATGCCTCTTTGTCACTCATGCCATGACATCGAATATAATGAGCTCAAAGCTCTGCGTGAGCTGGGACGTGTTCACACATGTTCTTAGTACTATATGCTGTTGTAGGAAAAGAATGTATGGGGAATTTATCACAAGTTGCAGGATTTTCTGCCATTGAACCAGACTTTCACCATTTCAAGGGACGTGCACGTACATCAGCATTTGCAGCCAATAGGGGAGTGCCCTCTATCTGAAATGGCCTGTGATTTGCCAAAGTCTTCCACCAGGGGCTAGATTTTCTAAAGCCTGAATAAAGAGCCAAGAGGAGGTGCAGAAGTATAGGTTTTCTCTAAGACCCATTGATTTACAATATTCTGAATGGTTATTATAGAACTTTTGCCCAATGACGCCAAACAAATACTGCCTACTTCACCTTTAAATATAAGGCCACAACCAGCAGTTTAGCATAAAGACTGGAAACAATTAACCTGGCTCTGTCCAAAAGGCAACAGAATCCACCCACCAGAACCTCAAAAGCTCACTAATTAACACAGGGGTGGACTATTATTTATTTATAAAAAATAAATAAAGATTAATATCTGACTATTTCTTGGCTGAGAGAGGAATCTCCTGGCCAAGAAATAGTCCAGCACTTAAACCCCTATAAAACAGTGAATTCAAATCACTTCTGAAATTTGTGTGCCTGTGACAACGCTGGGAAAACTAAAAAAAATGCACAATCGAAGCTGACTGTAAATTAGATGCTCAGTGTTAAACATGGCAGAAAGCTGCAGACAAATGAGAAGCAAAAGACAGCCTGCTACTGTTGAATTTGCATGCGTGAATGAGCCATTTCCCCAACTCAGTTGGTGTTTCCTTGTCAGACATATACTCCAGATCGATCCACCAGTTAGACCTTGATGCATGGTGAGGCATGATTTCCCTTTAGGCCAAAAGAACAAAATTCTTGCTACACTCTCACTCTTTTCTTGAACAACAAAACATAATGAGATGTTACTTAGATGTATCTCTTAGACCCCCCATTGCACTAGCCAGAGCTCAAGTGCTGAGTGCAGCGGGCTCTACAGGACCCATCACCGCTGCTGTTGAGGCCAGGACAAGGGTGAAGCATCATGTGGTTCAAAGGCTGTGGGGGAAACAATGCTGCCATTTCCAGACAGCCAACATCCGATAAGGCATTTACCCTTTTCCTGAATGGTGCTGCCAGTACTCTGTCATCTCTGTGCACAAGACATATGAAGAGCAGACAGCGTTTCTCATGGCTCTTCAGCCACATCCAGGCTTGAGTGTTGAGTGCAGGCTGCTGTCCTGGAAAAGCTGGAAAAGCAAAGGCTGGAGTTCTTGTCTTACTACTGACAATACTTTTTATAAAAAACAGCCTCCTGAAGCTCTAACCATCAGTGTAATTTAGTTAGATGTAATTTCAAATTTTTATTTTACCTTAATTTATACTCGAGAGATCATTGAGGGGTCAATACAAAAGCAAAGAAAAGGAAAAATACCACCAAAGAAATATACTAACAGAAAAGCCAATACAACAATTAGCTAATAAAAATCCATTAAAACCTTCCGATAAAGGAAGATAATTGAATAGATTAATTAAGTTAATTGAAAAGCAAAATAAACTTTGCAAGTAGGGTAGATAATTTGATTGATACATTTTAATAATTGAAATAAGTAATACAATAGTTATGTTAAACAATTACAAATGGTAGAGGCTGGGAGATTAAACATTAGATTTCTAAAGACCTAGACACCTAGACACTATTCTGTGACCCTATCGTAACTCCATTCTTAGTAGAAATATTAAGATTATAGTCTTTTGCTCTTTAGTTCTGCACAGTGCTTTTAAAAAAATGTAAAGCTCATAAAATGTAATTTACGACCATAGTACCAGCAGTTATAGTACTTTGCCCCACTCTAAAACCAGTCTGAAATGAACCCAAGATGGAAGCTCTGGACAAAAATACCTTCAATTGATCATTTACTAAAGAATTCAGGACTTTTGCCAGGCAAGGCAGTTTGGATATTGGTCTATAGCTGTTAAGCTCATGTCACTTCCCTCATGCAGGGGTATAACATAAGCCATTTTTAAAATTCTGGGGACCATACCTAAGGAAATCAAAAGATTGAAAATATGAATTATTTGCTCTGAGATAATTTGGGTTGAGAACCTAAGAAAAAAGGGATCTAAATTGTCCTCTCCAGTATACTCCCTGAGATCAATGGCAAGGACAGCATATCTGACTACACTTGAAGAAACAACATCTATTGCAAACAGGGCTATGAGAAACAGAAAATACATTGTCATCAAGTGGAGAGTCATTTAATCCCCTATTCTCGAAAAAGGTGACTGGCTGCTGCAAAATGATCATTAAAAGCTAAACTCTCTGAAATGTGTTTATTGATTAACTTTATCAAATGTGTTCAAACATATGAGAGAGAGAAAAAGACTCTGCTGTTCACACATCATGTTCGTTTAGATTATTGATGACCTTTCATATAAATTCTGATAAACCAATGGGTATAATCAAGCTAATGGTCTCATTTGGACTATATTTTCTGTGTGAGAGCTGATGTAGCTCAAAAAGCACCAATTATGTAATTCATCAAGTTAAAAAGCAGATTTTGCACAAAAAAAAACAGTTGGGGGTTCAAATTCAAAGGTTCAAATTTGTTTGCACATTTGTTTACAATCAGTTATCAGTGCCAGAATGGATTTGATTTTTAAAAAATACAATTACATCCATTGTCCCCCTTTCTCAATTCACTGCTCATGTCAGAATTTCAAGTTAAGTGCCAATGGTTTATATATAGTAAGTGTGATGTAGATATTAATAGTATTCCATAAAAAAACTCACTGCTCTTGTGAAGTCTGTAATTGTAGTAGCATTGATAAGTTGAAAAGAAAATGACACCCTGTTGGGTCAGCCACAGCCAGCTGTAGGAGGAAAAGTAGTTTTCATCAGAGTCTAGATCGTTTTGTTTACATCAGCATCACATCGGAGGCATTATGCAGATGTTGACGAGGAGTGGCAGTGTAAAGCAGAGGCAGTAACGCCAATTTCCACTAAACTATCCTGAATGGAAATAAAATTTAAGCTTACTGTAAATCTAGCGCTGCAATTTACAAAATTATTACATAAGAATTAGAACATTGAAATGATGTGTTTAACGTTGCCCTACTCTGTTAATTCAAAGCAAAGATGAAAGGGTCTGATTCAGACACTAAATGTCTTCTAAACAAATGTATGTTATTAGAAAGGTATTTAACATTTGTTTAAGCCATAAATGTCTGAATTGTTCAGACATTTCTATGGCACACTTGACTCCTGTGGAATTCTCTTACAGTAAGTCAAGTTCATTTTATTTACATAGCCCTGTTACAATCTGTACAGCATGCGAGACCCTTTATTTCTAAGTCCTTTGATTCGGATGAGAAAAAAAACCATATAAAGCAGTATATGTTTAAAAGTGTAAGTGGCACTGAAAGTTAGTATCCAGGAGTTTTCTCTGTTTACACATATCTTAAGAAAAACCTTTATTAAGAAATGGAGATGAAAGTCTATTCTAAGTGGTGGAATAGCCGTTGCCATGTATGACGTCATGTTTTATGAATGCATTTACTCATTATGTCCACAGTGATTGGTTGAGATCATCAGTGAGTGAATGTGAAAAAGAACATCATCCATCAAGAGATTGATACCATGATATGTGTTCTGGTTGACGAATGCTGTTATTCTTTGATGGAATAGGATGGATTGATTGAAATTATGCTGACATACTGGTATTTTTTATTTACAGCACCAACTACGCTGATTAAATGGACATCAAATCTACTTTATTAATTCTGCATTCTGCGTTTATCTGATGGAAACTTAAAATTAATTGCCAACTAATGTGGGCTCTGAAGATAGCATTTATAGTTTTGATAGAAAATTTTGCTGATAGTGTGACAATTCCAAGTTCTTCTGTACTTCAAAACTGCATTTTTCCAGTGGCCATGTTACAATCTTGTAAAAAGCAACATATTTGCATTTTAACACCACTTTTTAATCCACTTATAAATCAAGAAATGTAGTCATGACAGAATAATGCAATTGTTAATTGGCACAGACACTGTTCTACTAATAATAAAGTGTGTCTTTTAATCATTTGTTTTAATCATCCTTTTTATAATTATATATTTGATATATAATCCATAATAATTTGCCACTGAACATGTCTGTAGTAAAGCTTCTATTCTTCTTGAGCAGTATTAATGCTTGTTAACAGCAATACCACTGTGCAGGTGGAAGGTGTTTTGAATATTCTCTGAGTCTTCAGATAGACACGAGTAATTACAAAACATAGCTAAAACTAATCCCAATAGATTTAGAAAATGCTTAATTTGTTTAGAAGTGTTTTACAGATTATTTTAAAATATGACCGTATGTGGAATGAATTTGCAATTATTTTCCAGCTCCCTTTTTTCTTTTATATCTCAGACTACAGCTGATCCTGGGGCTTTGTCAGACTATACATACTCTAAGTCAAACAAGGTCACAATAGCACTGAGACAATATTTACAATGCACATTTGATCCTTAGATATTCTCACATCTATCAAGAAGCACATTCTATTTCTAGTTATTATATAGTGATTTCCCTTAGTAGAGACACTTGTGAATTGAAAGCCAAGAAACAGAAGTTATCAGTTCTTTCCACAAATACCATAAACACTCCTCATGTACAGTATGTTCTGGCGACAAACCACATGGCATTTTAGAGGTTAAAATAGTCTTTTTAATCAGCATTAGGTGACTGGATAAAAAAAAAACTATCAAAAAGTACAGCGGTCACACCTCAGACAATCTCACTTAATACAATCTTATGATTGCTGTGCACACACATTTGTAAATATAATTCCAGCAAAACCAAAGTTTTGTTGTTGTGGGTTGATTGAATTCAATAGTGATTTTGGAGACTGGAGTGAGTGTTGTCGTGTTTGATGGGGATGCCTTACGCAGACAAGTGAATGCATGTATTCCAAATGTCAGATATAAGTGTGCACTTACCCTGTTTACCTTATTCAGCTATGCACTAAAATACAAATCCTCACACTCATGTGAAGATGGCGTTTGACCTCTTTGATGCCTCTGCAATGACGTCCTCATTATTTTTCATACAGAGAATAGATCAAAAAGTAGCAAAGAGAGGGGGGATCGTAAAGCCACATGAGACGGAGTAATAACCTTGCCAATGGCATTCATTGTCTGTGTGTGTGTGTGTGTGTGTGTTGGGGCAAGCACTTGATTGGTGTGGGCAGGGACTGGCCAGCTTGTACACAGCCCAGCGCTGCTCTGGCCCCATATTAACACGCAAAGCATGTACACGCTGATTGGATGGTTCCATGTGGAGAGGAGCTGCAACCTTCTCACCATGGGGTCTGGCCTGTTGCCTTCACATCACTTAGCAAACTGCTTGATTGTGAACTTTTTTTATAATGGTAATTAAAGTTGTCAAAGGTGTAGGAGAAAAAGAGCAACAAGTTAGAGGAAATACCAGTGGTAAACATGCCATACCGTGTCAGCATTTGCGGTCTGCCCTAAATAAAACATATAACATAAAATAATTTAAAATAAATTGTTGAGGGAACAAAAAACATGTTTAATTTTTGTGCTGCTGTAAAGATACTTCTTGTCACACAGCAGCTTCATTTGATACAGAGCAATATTGAAAATGTAAGATAATAATTTTATTATTTCCACATCACAATTTCATAGACTTGAAGTAAGTAGAAGCCACTATATCACTGTAAATATTACATGAGCCGGGTCATTGAGAAAGTAATTGGCTTTTAGAGTTGGCTGATACTGCTCCACTGTCTCCGCTGAGATTTATAATGTTGACTTACTGTACAGGACAGAGAGGGTAATCACTGAGACAGTTTATCCTAAAGCTCCATCTGTCTCTCACCCTCTGACATTGGGCAAGGAGTACACTTGTTTTAGGGCAAAACAGGTGTCAACCTAAATCAGTTTGGAATGCTTCATGGATAAAAGGCCGGACGGAAGGGGGTGTGTGGGGGGGGGGGATGGAAGGTTTAATCTATTGAAATTGGATCCAGAGAGAATCTAATGCTTCATTCCAAATGCATTTTGTTGCATTTCCTTTTCATCTTTTTGTAATTCATCTTCCTTTCTCCCTAAGTCTCCCTCACTTGCTCTCTCCAGGTTTTAGCTGAAATTAAATTGATTTGCATAATGAAAGGCGATCAAGTTTACTGTACAGAAATAAAATAGAAATAAAAAATGACTTTCCTCTGAGGGTGGATGGGGTATGAGCCAGGAGAGGTGAAAGAAAGAAACAATAAAATGCAATTATACAACTTCAATAAACCCATAATTCCAGCACGTACAAAAATATCCAGATAGGCGGTTCATATTATTTCATTCGCCAAAGCTATAAAGACTCATTCAAAGCCGCAGCGAGCCTTACAACACCACAAATTGGCTAATCGCTGGTGTAAAAAAAAAAAAAAGGAAATTAGAATGTCTCTAACCCTAGTGACAGCCTCCACTTTCTAGGTGTTATTACTAATTACATTTCTATTATCATGGTAATGCTTGGCAACCTTCAACAAAAGAATCTCATCCAATTATTCTGTAATTTGTTATATATCTGTTCTGGGTACCATTCTGAAACGAGATCACTTTTGATTCTGATGCATCCTGGCTTGAAATCTCCCAAATGTTGATGTAAATGGCAGAGATGGGGGAAATGGGACGTGAATAAATGTAAATTATTCAGTTAAAGGGCAATTCTGGTTTTTAAACCTGGGCCATATTTTTATATATTTTGGGGTCTAAATAACTAATAGCTACAAAAAGTTTTGGAATTGGTCCAGTAGATCATTGGGGGCCCATGACCTCAGTATTTCTAAAACTCTGGCTACAGCCCTGACTCCAACTCAACGAGAAAAGACATGAAAGCATCTCGAGGGATTGATATCTGGAGCCTCGCTGCAATTTTTATTAGGGCCTCCCTTCTTTGCTGCCATGAAGTTAATAATATATGAAGGCTAAGTCTTCATGTCTGCTTCCTCTCTTCATTGCTGAAATGTCAGAGGTTTGTAGAAAGGAGGTGTGAACAAAATAAATGTCCTTACACCTTTTGAAGCAGCAATGTAAGGTTCATACCTACATGCAGGTATGCACACAAACATACATACACACTTTCCTGAAAAACCCAGCATCAAATCTTAAGAATCTGAAGTCTATTTATAAGTAAGGAGTCCTGACTAATTAAGCAAGAATCAAAGTTAAACAAGTTCGTTAAGTCAAACACTCAAAAACTTTAAGTGAGTTTAAGTTTGAGTGTGGTTTAATCAGACTTGATTGACAGTGAACAAACCTGTCCCACCCACTGCAAAACAGGAAGAAGGGCACAGAGAAAAAGAAAAAAAAAAAACGGATGAATAATTTGTTTATGTAGGACTCATAGTAAGAAGCTAATATATGAAAATAGATTGTATGGGCCTTTAAACTACACTGTCAATTTCCTAAAAGTATGCAGGGTCTTTAACGCAAAATTACCTTCCATCTATCACCACTTTTAAGGGTTCCGACATTGAATCTGTATCTCAATACAAACACCTTGGAATTATAATCGATGACTCACTTTCATTTAAGCCTCACATTCAGCAACTAGTGAAAAGTTGAAATTGGGTTTTCTAATTTACAAGTCTTGCGTTTCCTTTGGAGGCCAAAAAGAAAGTTTGCCATCTTTATGTCTGTGCTGGACTATGGCGACATTATATACAAGCATCTTCACAATGTCTACTGTCTACCATACGGTCTACCTTACTCACCATTGCTCTCTGTATGCTCAGGTTGAATGTCTGCCTTATCAACCGGCAGACTTAACCATTGGCATGGATTTATACGGCTCTTCTTGTACTAATTCCTTCCTCCGAACAGGCTTACATCCTATAACAAAGTAGGGGAAGTTATTGTCCTCGCTCCCAGGTCTTTTAACTGTCCCCAAAGTGCGTACCAAACTGGGGCTTCAAAGCTACCTGAACCTTCGGGAGCTGGTCTTCTTGGCATTTAAAAGGGACTCGAAATGACGCAGGTACTTCCAGCTGTAAATGTTTGGAATGTATAAGTATGACCTGATATCTTATAATTGTGTAATTTGTTCTTGTTATGTTTGTTTTATGTCAGCAATTGTGTTATCTGTGCTGCTGCCTGTCTTGGTCAGGACACTCTTTGAGTATTTTAATCCTGGTTAACTAAAAAAGGAATTTAAGAAATGGGGATGACACTGAGGTCATGTCCCCTTTTTATTTAGCAACCTGGCAAGGGTTTACATTGCACATGACGGTTATTTAATAGGTTTATTCCAGTATCATTACTTTAGCATATACAAGTTTGACTTCTTTAGGGCAATCCATTAATAAATTAGATACTCAGTATTTTCCCTAAGAAAAATAGACATTGCAGCATGGAGAAGGTGTCGTGACAGCATTTAGGTTAAGATCATAACTGAAGTAGTAACCGAAAAAATACATTTTGAAAAATCCAAATGATTGAAGGCAATAGTTTGACATTTTGGGAGATACGCTTACATGCTTTGTGGCCGAGAGTTAGATAAGAAGATTGGTACCACACTCGTATATGTGAAGATACTGTTAGCAGGTGGTTAGCTCCGCTGGTTGCCTGGCAACCTCACTTTCATGACAAGGATCCAGGAAGTTACAGCCAGCCCAAGAAATGACAACTCTAAAACCTCTAAAATCACAACTTGTCATTTCAACACTCTGGTTTTTGTATGGATTCAATGAGATGTGTTAATGATTTAGAGGTGCTGGGAGGTGAATGTTATTTTTGGACTAAGCAAGTGTAACTATTTCAACCTTTTTTCTAGTCTTGCACTAAGATAAGCTAACTGGCTGTGGTGGTAGCTTCATATTTACCATGCAGACAGATATCAAAAGTCTCATCTAATCCAGCAAGAAAGCATATTTCCAAAAATGTGACTATTCCTTTAAAGACTGTTCTTGGTATCTAATAAAGAAAAATTGTTGAGAGGAGTGGGGTCTATTCGTTGGGGGACTAGGACTTATAACCTTAATTGCTTCACCTTTACCATACAAGTACTCAAAAATGAAAGTACAATTCCACTCACCCTTGTACTGTGAGTTTTGACAGGTCGCCAGTCTATCAAAAGGTCACCTGTCTGTCAAAGTGCTAACACATTCAGTGTAGACAGACAACCAATTCCTGTTACTGTGCGGTGCAGACAGGAACAGGCTGAGGGTCTAAACTGAAGGACAGGGGTGGCACAGGAGAGGTCAGGAGGGCAGCCTGGAAGCAGGGCAGAGGTCGAGCTGGAACATTCAGGGGGACAGCCTGGAAGCAGGGCAGACGTGCAGAGCCGCTCAGAAATGTGCTCAGGAGGCCGGCAAGAAGCGGGGGGCCACGCGGGAGAATGAGCAGAAACTAGTGTCGGCCAGGCCACTGCTTCGGGAGCAGTAAGAGGTCGGACAGACCGCAGACTGGGAACCAGGAACACGAGGCTGCTGTAGCTCAGCAGGGACGTGTAGCAGCAGCTCGGTAGAGAAAGGTGTCAGCCTGGGCCGCCGACTGGGAACGAGGAGCAGGTGCCGGTTTGTGGCGTTGAGCAGCAGAGACTGTGGGGCGCTGGGCAGCTGAAGTGAAGCAGGCTGGAGAAGAGTAGGACAGTAAGCAGGCTGAGGTCTGGGGTGTCGGAACAAAATAATAACCCAAAAACCTGATCCACACAGGAACTGAACTCTTTAGCCAAGGCCTGTCAATCGCCTTTATGCATTTTCAGGTGCCTTCCTCCAAAAGGTCTCATCTGACCAACTGTCCGCTGGGTCCACGTCTGGTCGGTTCAGACTTGTGCGGTGCAGAGAAAGGACCTAAGTACAGACAAAAAACTGTTGTGCAGATTGATGATTTATTAGGGATGAATTAACTTACAGGCATGAGATCCAGGTACAGGTGACAAAAGCTCCAGAAACAAAAACAAAAAAGGAAAAACGGCAAGGCAACAGGTACACAAAGAAACAAAGACATGGAACTCAGAATATAGCAACAAAGGAAGGGGTGCGGTATATGTAGAGAAACGGCTAACGAGAGAATCAGAGGTAGGTGAGGAGTGGATAGTCAATGACAGATGAGGACAGGAACTAAAGAGACAAGACAAGCTGACTTTCAAAATCAAACAGGAAACAGAACAAAAGACTAACAGTAAGAGAATATAACACTAATAGAATTTAACATTTTCACACTCGCTGTCACACCTACAGTCAGAGTTTCTGTGGACTGGCCAACTGAGTGGCAGCAGCGCTATACACTGGACTCCTGTGCCTCCCTTTAGTATATTACTATGTGTTTTCATTAGACAGGATTTCTCCCTTTTTCTTATTAAAAATGACTTGTCCATTGTTCAGCTACTGGAATGACCATACCTAGATTAGGTTGTCTCTTATTAATGCAGGCACATGTGATTTCTAATCAAAGAGTGCCAAGACAGACCGAAGCTCTCTTAAATCCATTGTTGAAGTAGCCTCTTCAGAGACTCGAGCCCTTTTTTATTGAGATGACCTTATAACATCTTCTGCTCATGAATAGCAATGAATCGTAACGGCACTGATGACATTTCTATGAACAAAGTCAAAGCAGATTTTTGACAACACAATGCTCATTTATGTGGGAAACAAAAGTGAGTCACATTCCCTGTACATTACTTTTCCTTTATCTTCACAGCATCTGTTGTGCCAAATGTTGTTTCATGGCCAATTTTAGCGCAAGTGTGAAAACAAAGTGCTGGCGAGCATATCAAACTGGCAGTACAAGCCTGTTTATCACTGTTTAGTTACCATTTACTGGAGTTTATCTAGCAATGTTCCTGTATACTGAATGCCAATTCAAGTGATTGGTCATTGTTGTTTGGTAGCTAATGTCTGCAAAGCCACTATAAATGTTTGAATAGTCAATCAAAAGGTTGAGAGTGTAAACACCATTTAATATTACATGCACACATAGTCCCAGAGTCCAAAACAAGATGATTTAAAAAAGAGTGATTTTACAAAATGCACAGGCATCAAAGACAAACTTTGAGTCACAATAAGACAGCTCTAGCCTTGCCTCAGACGAGTTTGGTACTTTGTCAACCCTGAGCTGAATTACAATCTCCATTTCGAGGACAATTGATCCAACCAGGGCAAGAAATTGTGGAGTGGTATTGGTAGAACACCTCTGCATGCAATGATATATGTTCTATGTGTCTTCCTACTATTACATAGAGGCTAACACCATATGACTTGAGGCATGAGAGACCCAGTCTACCTCCCTGTGGGAAAAGAGGGTTATGCTTGCAACACCTCCCAGTAGAAAGATCAACTGCCTGGACAACCATTAATTCATCCATAAATCATAAATTCATCACTGCTGAAGTGCTGCATGTTCAATAAGACAACTTTTGACATGTGTGGGCCTATATGTCTCTTTGGATAAGCCTTTGCAAGGGGCTGGTTAAATGGCTCGATTAAATTATATTAGCATGCACCCAATGTTGCAGGCGCTGGATCAAAATCTGCAGACTCATTCCTGCTGCATGGGACTTGAAGGGTGAACAAAAGTAGCTTTTTGTCGTGGCGGCATATGACGACATCAAACATCATTGTCTTCATCTTTTGAATGTGGCATTTTATTTCATTTTATTTTTTTTTAAAGGTTGACGCCTCAAGGGGGCTCCTGTTAAGTGATAAGAGATTTTTTATTTTTTTACATTTATGGTAGATGTGATGGCAGTTGATGTCAGCTCAGGTGGAGTGATCTTCTTAGGGAGGGAGGTGTCATGTAACAGCTCTGATGAAGCCTTAGAGAGGGCAAAGCCACAAAAATAGGGTCTCAAGGGCATGTACAAAGAGATATAATAGTGGATCAAGCCATCTTTTAACTGTGTAAACTAGGAAGTCAGTTTTTCTCCTCACAAAGCAAAGGATTTTGCTGGTTTGCCAGAAATTAGAAAATAAAGGTTTCAAGAGGGAAGAGGTGTCTTACACACTAAAATGTCAGTAGGAGATTGATTATTTTTTGACCAGGACATCCATTTTAAAACTGTATCCTCAAAGTCAATGATATTCAACATGTAACAATGCTTTCCTGTTGGAGTGACACATAACATATGAGACATTTAATAATTTATCATATTTATATACTAATATCAGCAATTGTGGCTCATGGTTAAAAAGGGTAATGTTCACAAATGTCCTATTTTTGTAAGACTTTGTTTCCTCATCATAATGCTGGGAGGATTTCTGTGAGCAACAATGCTATGGTTTTCTGCCTCATATTTTTGTTAGCTGTTAGCAATAAAAATCATTATTTACTTTTTTCCCTCATGAATCTAAAGTTGTGAAATAACGCTCTTTACTGCACCCACACAAGCTGCATGTCAAGAGACTATACAGCGCTAATGTTCTCCACATTGTGCAGTATAGTGAGA